>JABWTJ010000983.1:10167-178864 GCA_016801875.1 Solanum sitiens
TTAGGGGATCGGAGTGTCACATTCCGACACATAGTATTAGGGGATCGGGTGTCACAAACCGACACGTAGAAGTAGGGGATCGGAGTGTCACGTTCCGACACATAGTATTAGGGGATCGGGTGTCACGAACGACACGTAGAAGTAGGGGATCGGAGTGTCACGTTCCGACACATAAGATTAGGGGATCGGGTGTCACGAACCGACACGTAGAATTAGGGGATCGGAGTGTCACGTACCGACACATAGTATTAGGGGATCGGGTGTCACGAACCGACACGTAGAATTAAGGGATCGGAGTGTCATGTACCGACACATAGTAGTAGGGGATCGGAGTGTCACGTACCGACCGTAGAATTAGGGGAAATCGTAGTGTCACGTACGTACGACACTAGTATTAGGGTATCGGGGTGTCAACGAACCGACACGTAGAATTAGGGGATCGGAAGTGTACGTACCGACACATAGTAGTAGGGGATCGGAGTGTCACGTACCGACACAAGAGGAGAAAGATAATGAATCTTGAGATATGTTTATATCTCAATGTAATGAAACAATTCCCAAATGAGTGTGGTTTTGAGAGCTTGGTCCTCATGGATGAACTTGGTGTACTTATGATGATTATAGTAATTGTTGCTCACATGTTTGAGTATTGTGTTGATTTTATGAGTATGAAACTGATATATACTGTTTCTATTTTGAGTTGGCCGATGATACCTACTCCATTTTGTAATTTTGTACTGACCCCCTACTTGTTGTTTCTTTCTTTGTTATTTGGGGAATGCAGCAAACGTACCGTCGTCTTCAACTCAACAGCAATTCTAGCCAGTCTTCACTACACCGGATTTCAGGGTGAGCTAATGCTTCTAGCTTGGACTGAATCTTCTCTTCAAGTCTTGATGCCTTGAACTTCCGGCATGGACTAGCCTTTTATTTATTTTAGCTTCTTAGATACTTTTAGATTAGTAGCTTGAGGATAGATGTTCTTGTGATCATGACTTCCAGATTTTGGGGATAATGAGTTATAAATTTTAGAAGTTATTTAATTGATTTCGTTAATGAGTTTTAAGTCTTCCGCTTTGTATTTTTGTTCAATATGTTGGGGTTTTAGATTGGTTGGTTCGCTCACATAGTAGGATAAGTGTGGGTGCCACTCGCGGCTCGATTTTGGGTCGTGACATCCACCTACAGGGCGTCGACCAAGCTACTGGCCGTCGATTGCCATCCATAGGTGGGATTGCCTTAGGGAGTTTTGACCACCTTGATGGGTCCTTCCTCAAGGACCCATGGTTGGTCCTTGGGGATGTTTTACAGGGCTTTTCCAACCCGAATATGTTCATATACGAGTTTAGGACCTATCACATTAATTTCATCCAAAACAAACACGTAAAACTCGACGAAACATGCCAAGACACATAAGGTCATTTCAAAGCAAAACTTTCAAACGTCATAGATGTTCTTGGACGTTTGACCTCCAAAAATCATGATACTTGACAAAATGCCTATACACACTATTATAGCTCATATAAGGACCTCATAAGCTTATTATACACTCATAAACACGTAAAACACACATGAAGAACATAGATGACTAGTCGTCGAACGTCTTGGTCGTCCCTTGACGTTTGACTTCCAATTCACCTAATATTTAGAAACTGCCTCATTACCACATTATAAACCATTTTAGGACCTTATATCCTCATGACAAATATTTTAGGCTCTTTCTTCACCTAAGTCGTTATAGAGTTATTACATTGATGTTACTATCCTTAGCTTAGTGAAAGAATCTCATTCGAGGACGAATGTTCCCAAGGAGGAGATATTGTAACATCTTACAATTTGAAATATCTAAGAACAAGCAAATAAACTAAAAATATTCATTTTTGGAAATCAACGGAAAAATTTGGAAAATTGCCTAAGTTGAAAAGTAAGTTTTGGTCATTTTCAAATGGCCATAACTTCAAGCTCAGGATGAATTAGAGGTAGTTCTTGATATGGTTGGAAAAACCTTGGACAGATATTTCCAATGCCTCCGAGTTTGCACATTTTCGATATCGTATGAGTGATATATGCCTATCGGAAGTTGGGCTGTTGGAGTGAGGAAAGTCCAAATAAGGATTTAAGGAAAAACAAACTAATATTTTAACCAATTAATTTCCTATTTCGTTTTTAGGGGTTTATTGGGGTGAAAACTAAGTTTAGTTCAGATTGGAAAATTAGACTTTAAGATTATGGCTTGGAGAAGAGAGAGAAGAAGAAAGAAAGGGATAGAAGTCAAGAATTCGCCAAGAAGGTCAAGATTTGCGAGTGGAATTCTCCGGGGATGATACCTATCAAGGTATGTGAGATCTTTTAGTGTTTGGTTAGTTCACCTACACACCAAATTGATTCAATTCAGTGGTTTTGAGTTGTCTACATGTTAAAAAGTGAAGTTCTTGAAGAACGTTCTCGAATTCTTGTGGGTTTAGTTGTTGAATGCCTAGTGTTGATTTAATTCTTATTTCCGAGTTGTTTTTTGAGTTGAATCTATTGGGTATTGAGGTTACTAATGATCCTATGTTTTTGGGGAAAGAAATATAGAAGTTAGAGGGTTTTAGAGATGAAAATATAAGGAGTAAAGTCGGAATTTTTTTGGGCGAGGTTTGGGGTAGCGCGTCTGCCAGAGCGCCAGAAAAGTTCTTCTGAACTTTGGACTCTGGCGCGTTGTGCAAGCCAGTACGCCACAAAAACTTCTCTAAAGTTTGAGGGTTGGCGCCCGCGCCTCTCAGAGCGCCAGGGATGCCAATTCTCTTCATTTCGCCCCATCTTTTCGTACTTATTATTAAGTGATGTACCTATATTTCCAAGTCGATTATAACACTATAAGGTAAATCTAAACACCCTGAAATCATCCATAAAAATGAGATCATGAACCTTGAATCCATAATCCAATTCAAGTAAAGTTAAGATCAAAGTCAAAGGAGTTAAGAATTAAGTCTAGAAGTTAAGAAGCAAGTAACAGTAAAGTTTCTTAAAGTTTTCAAGATTCTTTAATAAACATTTTAATTTCGTTTTAAGGCTCAAGTTTCAAGTTAATCAAAGAGTAAAGAGTTGAGTTCATTTCTCAAACGTTATTAGGGAACTAAGTATTCCTAAAGAAGTTTATAATTGTTTTCACATTTGAGCATAATAAAAAGGGAATACCGATGCCTAAAGAGCCTTTGGGATAAGTATTGAGTAATTATCTCAAACTAAAGAAAGAATTTGCTTTGAATTCATGAGTTAAAGTACATTTTGGGAGTAGTATTGAGCACTGATGTGGGGGTGCGAGTTCATAATAACTCACATCTCCACGAAAACCATGCAGCCATCTTGGGTACTAACGGGTCATACTTCTTAGATTATCACGTAAGTTAAGCTAGTGGATCAATTAAGTTAAGTAATTCTATACGACGGCAAAGTATAAGACAGTTCTTGCAGCTTGGGCAAGACGATGTATCACCACTTAGGCTCATAGTGGTGGTTTTCAGTTAGAGAATCTCGCATAAAACTATATTATTTCATATATAAGTAAAGTAAGTTTATTATTGCATTTCTATAACGAACTAAGTGGTTCCATTGTTTTACAAGCTTCTGTATATTGCATCTGTCTTAGTGTTTCATATTAAGTCAAGTTATTCATGAGTTGAGCAGAGCCAACGTAAGTATTCCTTCTTACTCTTTTCAAGCTTAAGTTGTTGTTAACATTTCAACTCGCATGCTCATACATTCAATGTACTAATGCTAGTTGGCCTGCATCATATCGTGATGCAGACACAGATAACTAGGATTAACATCTTCCAGCACCTCGTTTATCCAACTGAGCACTCGGAGTCAGTGGTGAGCCTCTTTGCATTTTAAAGGACAAAACTATTCGCTTTTCAGTTTTTCCTTATAGGTTGTTGTGGGGTCTATCCCGATATCCTTCTTAGTATTATAGAGTCTTTATAAAAAGTTAGATAGTTTAGTTTTGAGTCTCTCATCCTTGTATTGCAGATGTTTTGATATGAGACGTGAATTGCCAATTTGGATAAGACATTTATTCTTTAAGTTTTACATAAGCATTTTGTTATTGATTTAATTCTTTCGCTGAGTTAAGTAAGTCAGACCAAGGGTTCGCTTGGGGCCAGTAATGGTTCTTCAGTGACAGGCATGCCCAGGGTATAGTATCGGGGCGTGATAATGATCATGTGCAGATTCTTTCTTATCATACAAGTTACAACCATTTGGAAAGGACACAACTTATTGAAAAAGTCACGAGTCTTTGAAAAAGTCGTAACCATTCAATGTGAAATGGTGTCTTCTTTCGATATAATATAAACAAAAAACAAATAAATACCATGTAAAGTACAAAATATATACTCTATTGAGTGTTTAAAGAAGAAGAAGAAGAAGAAGAACAAGAATGGAGAACATTAAAAAATTATAATTTAATAATTTGAAGGGAGACCTTCTTTTTATAGCCAACAAAGGGCAATGTATGAAAAATCCTAATTTTGCTTTTTTTAAAAAAATCACAACACTTTAGAAAAGTCACAACCCTTTAAAAAGGTCACAACTCATTTAATATTTTATAACTCTTCGGAAAAGTCACAACCCTTCAAAAATTTCACAACTCTTCGAAAAAGTTGCAATCTTGTAAAAAAGTCACAACTCTTCAAAAAGGTCACAACTCATTGAAAAGTTATAACTCTTTAGAAATTTCACAAACCTTAAATGTGAAAAGGTGTATGCTTTTAATATAATAATGTAATGACCTGATTGCATCGTTAGGGAGAAGTCAATGGGGATTAGGTCCATAAAACTTTTGATTTGTGACTTGGAAATTCCTAGCCTAGTCCAGATTTAGATGAAATTTGAGTCATGTGAGGTCTAGGAAAATCTAGTAATTAATGAGAGATTTAATAATGAATTTGGTTACTTGAGTGGATATACAAGATGTTAAGGAGACCATATGACTTTACCTAATCAAATTCAGATGAGTAGAACTCCTGAAACTGGTCTTAACGTGAAAGAGTAGTTTTTGAGTGTCAAGGTTTGAAGGTGTGTTGTGAAATGAGGTTTTGAAACTCTATTTCTGAAGAGTAGTTTTTGAATATCAAGGTTTGAAGATGTTTTGTGAAATGAGGTTTTGAAACTCCATTTCTGAAGTTTTGTTTCTGTGCAAGCCGTGCCGGATTTATCCCGCTAGGGCATTGTCGTTGTGGCGTGATGGGGTATGATGTAGTGGGCCAGCCACGACTTAGGTCGGAGAAGAACTCTAATTTTGTTATTCTCTGCATCTTTGTTCTTAAGAGTTAGGAGACGATCCTAGACGAATTCTTGACAGTTTCCCAACTACTTTTGGTGCTAAAAGTAAAGATTTTACTCCCCTAATCTATATTTTGATCCGTAGAACTTAGATTCATGGGTAATTATCGTTGGAGGAGGGTTTCTTCATGAAGTTGATGGTAGGAAAAAGCCCTAGCTGCACCTTAGGATCATGTGTTATTGGTTTTGTTATATTCCGAATAATTAGACCTTAATTTATTGATCCTTGCATTATATTACTCGTTTGTAGACCTAGAACAAGCGGAAAGAATTAGGAAAGGTAAGAATCAAGTGTCTTAGGAGGATTCAAGCTTGATTTCAAGGTAGGTGATGGTTTTATTTCATATTTGTGTAATATATATTGGTAATTGCTTCATTCTAATGCATGCATGTATGTGAATGAGGCACTATTGACCAAACCTAATGAAATGAGTATGAATGAACAATTGTATGCCATGAATCAATACTTGATTGTATGATTATGAGTATTTACATTATGATTGTGGTTGTGTTGATTGGATCGGGTGTCATGTTCCGAAACATATATTGGATTAGGTTTCACGATCTGACACATATTTTGGATCGGGTGTCACGTTCTGACACACTAATAGGGATGAGATGTCACATTCTAGCACACTTATTATTTAGGTGTGGATTTCATGAGAGGACCATTGTATTTTCATATATATTTTCTATTAAGAATGTTTAATTGTACATAACTCCTGAAATAATAACTAATTTATCTATATTATGTATATTCTTGGTAACTGTGTTTTGATTGCTTGTATGTATTTCGCTTACTGGAATAGTTGCATGATCCTGTTAGTACATTGTGGTTTTGTACTGATATTGCACTTGCTCGTTCTTTGTTTTGTACAAGGCATCTTCAGGTGGCAATTGATAGACTTCAATTAGGAGATTAATTATTGAGACCGAATTTCACCGATGTGCCAGTTCTTTCAGGCTACCATAGAGTCCTTCCTAATGTTTAGTCCATTTTCTTTAGACTTAGACTAGTTAGATATTTCTATGTTAGTTGGGGTTGTACCTCTTTTTCTCAAACTTGTTGCACTTTAGATATTTTGATACAATGACTTTCAAATTCTAGGGGTTGTTCTTCCGCATCAGTTTGGTTTGTATTATTTATACCTTTCGAGTTTATGGGAACTGTATATAAATTGTGCATTCAAACATGCTTTTGTATCTTTAAATGTTTTGATTTTGGGTTAGTTTTCAAAGTTGGATTGTAGTAATGGTTATCCCATCGGAGGGTTAGTGTGGGTGTCAATCACGAAGACCTGCGTATTGACAAATAAAATATAAATAAATAAATATAATATATTATAAAATATATAAGATATACTAAATTTGGTGTTTAATTTGGAGGTATTGTAATAATTTAAAATTTATATTAGGTAGTTAATTCTTTCAAGATAGTATAGATAGATAAAAAAGATCAATACAGATTTTCCTAATTTTAGTTTGATATGAAATTTTTAAAAATAAATAAGATTTTTTATATAAGGATATGTAGAATATATAAAAATGTCTTTATACTTATGGTCTTAAAGATGCACCCTCACCCGTAAGAAAAAAGAACAATGTACTAAACTAAATAAAAATAAAAGTACCACAAATAAATTTGGAACAGAGGAGTACTTATTTAATATAGTTTGGACTCTTCAAACAAGTTTTTGATCAAATCCTTTTTCTCCAATAATTTGAGCCTTTTCACAAATAATTTGAGCCTTTTCACTGCTTTAACTAGGAAATGAGTACATTTTAATTATCTAGATAGTCTTCTTGTTTGAAGTTGAGTTATTTCATTCTCCTTGTTGCAACAATTTTAAGTGATCAACGTAATTTATAAGCAAAAAATATTGTAATTGCATCATTGAACAACTCTTACAATTTTCCTTATTTAATAAGAATAGAAAATTACAAAATTCGTAGTTTAAAAGTGTGAGAAAATCGCTCTATTTATATACAACAAATGATAGTATGAAAAGATGCTTAGTGTGTCTTATAAGATGAATCATAACTTTTTGAAAATGTCATAGCCAATGAAAAAAGTCACAACACTACAAAAAGTCACTACCCATCAACGTGAAAAGGTTTAAACTTTTAATGTTGTAACGACCCGAGAGTACACCCTAGAAGCTAGAGCACTCTTAAGTCGCCACACGGCGTACTTGACCTTTCAGAGGTCTTGTACAAGCCTCTTAGCTATCATTCATTACATAGGTATGAAAAGTAGTGCAGAATTAAAACTTTTCACAACACAATTAATAAGAAACTCTTTTATAAAAGCTAAGGAACAAGTCTCATCAATGACAAGCCAACTTAAAGACATCTTAATATCTTAGGGTCATGATCCTTTACATTGAAATAAAATATACTAAGTCTTATACAAAGTCTTAAAAGAAAGAAACTAAAAGAAACATAGACTATGTCCTCGAACATATGAGGACATACCAATCTTGAGAGATTCAACTTCCCAAGCTTTCCCTCCTAAGACCTTCACTTGCCTTCCACCTATACTTATAGAAATATAGAATAGTACTGGATTAGTACAAACATTGTACTAAGTATGGCATTATGCAAAACCATGCAAAAGAGGACATTATAGTTAAAATATATTTCTCATGCTATTTTGATAAAAAAACTTCATGAATCAAGTCATAAAACATCAAATAAATCATCATTTAGCATATAAGGTGTCACATCCGGGGAGCACCCCCTAGACGTAGCCGGCGTCGTCGTCCTCTTGGAGGACTATTACTAGCCTCTTAGCTTACATCGTTATTCATAGGTTAAAATGCGGAAAATTTAAAACTTTTCTTCTATCTATCATGAGGTTTACATATACCTCTCGCATACACCTAATATATATTCATATCGAGTATATATAGACCCTTTGTATAAGAAGATTACTTAGTCTTCTACTTTTATTGCACACACACACACACACACACACAGAGAGAGAGAGAGATATATAATATATATATAGTGTGTATATATATATATATATATATATATATATATATGCATGTATGTATAAAAGATATAACATAGTCTTAAAACAGGATGTCTCATCTTATAACCATCTAAACAAGAGTATAAGAATTGGGCATAACCCATACATCAATACCATAAAAGCCAATATAGGCTATACAATCTTTAGTACTCAAATGAAAGGAAATGAACTTATTGTATTTAAGACTAATCAATATCCAAAGCAAGGAAGTGGCATTGTCCTAGAAGTAGTGAGGACCTACCCTACTTGGAGAGTGAGAATCCAAGTCTTCCTTCAAATGTCTCGCAAGCCTTCAACGACCAGAACCTAAAATGTTGTGGATAAGGGAGAAAATGGGGTTAGTACATCACTTTTACTAAGTGTGAGACCATATGCACACACAACATAAAATCATGTTAAAAAGGGACATTTCATTAAAGTATGCAATTTACTTTGAAAAGCCTTATGCATATTCAAGAACCCATAACAACCAATAAGACATATTCATTAAGTCAAGACCATGTACATCACAAGACCAACAATACTAAGTCTAGTCAAGACTACATGCATAACGACATAATTGAGCACATTGTCAAGACAACTCTATCATCAAGTTATAATATCAACAAGCATGAATAAGAATTCACAACATCATAACCAAGGCAAGACCATTACTCATGACCCTCATTAAGTCCACTAGTGCAATGACTAAGAAAAGCCCCATAACCTTACTCAATCAAGTAAACCCAACAAGAACCATGACCAATGTCCAACATCACATAGCATATCATTAAGAGTACATAGCATCATACTTTAGCAATAGAGACCAAACACATATTCGTAAGTGAACCCAATCAGCATATAGTATCATTTACATTTATAAGAATATAGATATATAAGAACATCCTCCTAAGACTTCCCTCAAAGCTAACTAGTGCAATGTTTAGGTAGAGTCCCATACCCGTACCTAGACTAAGCTAAACCCCTTAGGTCATCCTAGTTAGAGTTCATTCCTTTAGTTCATTTTACCCTTTTGGAACATCTTGCCTTAACCGACATAGAACACATGAGCTAATGTGGAATCCGGTGTCATGTAACCCTACACAGAAGGAAGGCGGACTACTTACCAAGGTAGTACCAAAACATGAACATAGCATTTAGGTTGATCCATTAGCTAGTATTTGTATGAGGGTAACATAGTTCAAGAACTAGGAGATATAGTTGGGACCCTCTTTATGCTACATGCATTGTAGTCTCCAATATCATGAGTACGTTAGTGATCCTACCTTACCTATGTGGGAAGGGACACTCCTCACTCTATTTCACTCGGTGCTAAGCTAGAGTCCCTTTTGAAATGTCTTTAATGCCTTTATTAATCATCATAGCTTAATATAGGTCATAGGGTCTATCCTTTATATAATAATCATCATCATAGCTCAATAAGAATTTCATGAGTATTGTCCTTTCATTACAATTCATACAAGTGAGGTTAGCAGATTTACATAGTCACATCATAATAAGGCACATTTGTAAGTTATCACCATCCTTATTACATTTACATCTTAATCAACAAATCACAATCCATAGTTCAAGACATTTTAATTCACATCATACCAACCCTATCAATCTTAATATAAGGTATACTTCAATACAACATCATCACTTAATCACAAGTAATCATAATTGAAGTAAAGAATAGAGATCACAAGACTTACTCAATTTCCTTCACAATGCAATCATCAAGGTCTTACCATCAACGCTCCAATTTAACCCAATAATGAGTGTAATACCATCACACACTAGTAACTAACATAATAACAAGGCCAATTGAATCATTATACAACAATTCATCACTAGTTCATAGCCTAGAATTAGAGACTTAGATCAAGTTCATAATCTACTTCACAACCTAGGTCAATTACTCAAGTACTAGTATAATTGGATTACAATATACTCATAATTATCAAAATAACAACATAGGATAGTAATTCACACACTAATTAAACCAATTGTATCAATGCTATACAATTCAATTCATGATCATAACCTAGGTTTAAGGGGAAAAGATCATCTTCAACAAACTAGGTCAAATCATCAAGAAGTAGTATAATGTAATCATAATACATGTTAATATACTCATAATAATCAAAAGAAATCATAAATAAAGCAATTCACAAGATCTATCTCGTATTGGAAGAAAACCCACTTGAATTTCATAGTTTTGAAATCAATTTGGAGGAGCCCTTTGGGGAAAGACATCCCATAGGTGAAAGGAATCTCATACCTTAATAATTGATGAAGTTTGATGGAGAAAGTTGATCCTCATCAGCCCTAAAACCCACCTTTTTCTTGGTCTTATATGGGGTTTCTTTGGGAGAGATAAAGAAGAGAGAAGGAAGAGCAATTGGGTTTTGGGAATTATGAGGGTTAGGTTAGTTTAATTAAGTTAGGGTCTTTATATAGGTCATTAACTAACTTAATTAGACCTCCCTTAACCCCTAACTAATTTACTAACCACCTAATTGATTAATTTAACTTACCTTAAAACGTGCAGCAAAACAATCTCTTTGACAGACGAGACCACGTCCACGCCCCGTTTGTCAATCGATGGCCAAGGAACCAACCGTCCTGTTGGTACGTCGCTTTGGTCATAGAGTTTCCAAAACGACCCCTTCACAATTTTGGCTAAGTCTTCATCGACGGAGGCATCGATGCCCCATAGATTGACCAACGGACTGTAGGCTGCAACTCGTCGATAGACACTGCCTTTTGGCAGATTTTTGCCAAGTTGCAAGGGTCCTCCTCAAGGGCCCTTAGTTGGTCCTTGGGGATTCTTACTTGGACGTTTGGACTATAAACTAACTCCAATACGTGTTATACACCCTTCCACCAAAATTCATTATTTTCCGACTCCTAAAACTTAGTCAAATAGGCTAAGGCGCACTAGCACCTCTTGAACTAGTTTCCAGACGTCATGGACGTTCCTTGACGTTTTGATTCTAAAACTTCCTAAATGACTCAAATACATTATAATTGACTTATAAACAGTGTTACAACTCTTAGACTCTCATGTTAGGATCTAGATTAGGCTTTATACTTCCAGAGTATTACATTATCCCCCTCTTAGGAACATTCGTCTCCGAATGACACTAAAATTCTTAAAAAGGAAGGAGTAGACTCAAGAATAGCATCCAACCAACAACAACATATCAAAACATGAGTTACACAAAAAATCATCATAACCACATGGCCTTTTTCACAATGCAACTCAAAACATCATTTTTCAACTCAAAAGAGTTCAACATTCATTTCATGCTTATTTGTTATGCCAAGGATTTCTTCAACACATATCAACATGCTCAATACAATTCATGAAGGCACAATATACCAAAATACACAACATAACTCAACACAAGTAAAAAGCAAAATTTTCATTTTTAGGCATAAAGTTCACTGTGACATGCACTTTTTGCACAACTTCACCAAAGATCAAGGCAACTTCAAATAAACTAATTATTTTTACTATAATTAGAAATAACTAACCTTAGTTATCAAATAGATGAGGTTAACGGGACTTCATGCCGGCCTCGGCCTCCCATGTTTCACCCTCAACTAGGTGATTCCTCCATAACACCTTTACGGAAGCCACCTCTTTGTTCCTTAACTTCTTTACTTGTCTATCAAGGATTTGCACCGGAACCTCCTCATAAAAGAGGTTCTCATTAACACCTAGACCTTCAATAGGAAGAATGGACTCGGAATTACCGATACACTTCTTAAGCATAAAAACATGGAACACCGCATAAACCGAAGCAAATTCACAAGGAAACTTCAACTCATATGCAATCTTACCAACCTTTTGCAAAATTTTATAGGGACCCACATAACGAGGACTCAACTTCCCTTTCATGCCCAATCTCACCACCCCTTTCACAGGCAAAATTTTTAGATACACTTTATCTCCCTCTTCAAACTCTAATTCCCTTCTCCTATGGTAGGCATAAGAATTTTGCCGGCTATAGGCTGTTTTCAAGCGATTCCTTATGATATGAACCTTTTCCAAAGTTTTATAAATCAAATCGGGACCCAAAAGTGATGACTCACCCACTTCAAACCATCCAACTTGAGATCTACATCACCTACCATACAAGGCTTCATAAGGAGCCATAGATATAGATCAATGGTAGCTATTGTTGTAAGCAAACTCAACCAAAGGCATGTGTTTATCCCAATTTCCCTTGAAACCATTATACAAGCTCTAAGCATATCCTCAAGTGTTTGAATAGTATGCTCCGCTTGACCATCCATTTGAGGATGAAAAGCGGTTCTTAGCTTCACCTTGGTACCCAACCCTTTTAGGAATGATCTCCAAAGCCTAGATGTGAATTGTGAACCCTTATCTGATATGATGGATAACAGAATACCATGGCTACACAGAATCTCATCTATGAAGATCCTTGAATAATCCTCCGCCGTGTATGTCAATTTGACGGGAATAAAATGAGCGGATTTGGTCAACCTATCCACAACCACCCATATGGAATCATATTGCTTTTGTGTCCGAGGCAAACCTACCATAAAATCCATATTAATGTCTTCCCACATCCAAGTAGGAACTTGGATTTCTTAGAGTAAACCACCTGGTTTTTGGTGTTCGTCTTTCACTTGTTGGCAATTGGGACATTTTGCAACAAATTTCTCTATGTCCTTCTTCAAGCCTCCCCACCAAAACACTTCTCTAAGGTCATGATACATCTTTGTATAACCCGGATGAATGGAGTAACGGGACCCATGAGCTTCCTCAAGAATCCGGTTCCTCAAACCATCTACATTGGGAACACACAACCTTCCTTGATACCTCAAGACACCATCCCCCCTAAGGACAATGACTCATTAAGCTTAACAAGAATCGATTAATTCAACTCCATGAATGGTTGATCAACGTGTTTCTTAGACTTGACCTCAACCACCAAAGATGACTCGGAGTTATGATGGACCATAAAACCACCATTCGGAGAATCTTCCAATCTAACACCCAATCTAGCCAACCTATGAACATCTTTAACTAGGTCTTTCTTGGCTTCTTCTACATGAGAAACACTACCCATAGTCATACGACTTAGAGCATATGCAACCACATTGGCCTTGTCGGGGTGGTAGAGTACACTCATGTCCTAATCTTTTAACAATTCCAACCACCTTCTTTTTCGGAGATTCAACTCCTTTTGAGTAAACACATATTGAAGAATCTTGGGGTCGGTATACACATCAACATGAACACCATACAAGTAATGCCTCCATATTTTCAAGGAAAATACCACGGCTGCTAACTCAAGATCATGAGTTGGATAATTTCTCTCATGCACCTTAAGTTGCCTAGAGGAATAGGCTATTACTTTCCCATGTTGCATAAGCACACACCCTAAACCCACTCGGGATGCATTACAATACACAACGAAGCCCTTGCTACCCTGCGGTAAAGTCAACACCGGAGCGGAAGTAAGCCTATCTTTCAATATTTGGAAACTTCTTTCACATGCCTCCGACCACTCAAATTTCCTACTCTTTTGGGTCAAAGTAGTCAAGGGAGATTCAATGGACGCAAAATTATCCACAAACCTCCTATAATAACCCGCTAGCCCCAAGAAACTCCTAATGTCGGTCAGAGTCAATGGTCTAGGCCAATTTTTCACCGCCTCATATTTTCTTGGATCAACCTCAACCCCTCACTAGAGATAATATGACCAACAAAAGCCTCCGGCCTCAACCAAAACTCATATTTGCTATACTTGGCAAATAATTGGTTCTCTTAAGAACTTGAAACACCACCCTCAAATGGTCCATGTGTTCACCCTCATTTTTCGAATATACCAAGATGTCGTCAATGAAGACAATGACAAATGAATCTAGGTAACTTTGAAACATCCTATTCATGAGATCCATAAATGCCGCCGGGGCATTAGGGAGACCAAAGGACAATACTAAGAACTCATAGTGATCATAACTTGTCTGAAATGCCGTTTTTAGGTATATCCTCACTTCTCACCCTAAGTTGGTGATACCCCAATCTCAAGTCACTCTTAGAAAAGTAGTTTTCCCCATGGAGTTGATAAAACAAGTCATCAATCTTAGGGAGAGGATAATTGTTCTTAATAGTGACTTTATTGAGTTGGTGATAATTGATGCACATTCTAAGGGACCCATCCTTCTTCTTCACAAACAAAACCGGAGCACCCCATGGAAAATACTAGGTATAATGAAGCCTTTTTCTAGTAAATCTTTGAGTTGAGCCTTCAACTCTTTCAGTCAGCCGGATCCATCTCATAAGGAAGAATTGAAATGGAATTGCTATCCGGTATCAAGTCAATACCAAAATCAATTTCCCGATCGGGAGGGATTCTGAGAAAATCATTAGGAAAGACCTCTGCAAATTCCCTTACTACAGGGATTAACTCAATGGGAGGATTTTCGGAGTCTAAATCTTTGACTCTTACAATGTGATATAGACACCTTTTTTGAGATAATTTTACAAGCCTTAATACAAGAGATGATACAACCTATAGGAAGAGAATTTTCCCCCTTCCACTCTAAAACAGGTTCATTTGGAAAATTGAACTTGACAATTCTAGTTCTACAATCAATGAAAGCAAAACAATCATGCAACCAATCCATCCCCAAAATGACATCAAAATTGACCATATCAAGTTCTAATAATTCAACATGAGTAACTCTATTCGGCAACATTATAGGACAATTTCTATACACCCTCTTTTCAACCACCGACTGACCTACCGGGGTAGTTACCATGAAAAGTTCATTTAGAATATCGTGCAAAATATCAAACTTTCTATCTATCAAGGGAGTAACAAAATATAATGTAGCACCCCAATCAACAAAAGCATATACATCAATAGAGAAGACTTAAAATATACCGGTCACCACATCGGGAGAATTCTCTTGTTCAACCCTAGAACGGAGTGCATAAAAGCGTTTCTTCTTTGGAGGATCCACTTTAGAACCACTAGCTTGAGCATGCCCGCTACCTTTGTCTTGCCCCTTCACATTTGGCCAATCCCTAACCTTGTGTCCACTCTTGCCACACCCAAAGCAATTGTCCGTCCCAATAAGGAAACCACCATAATGCTTCTTTCCACACTTTCCACAAGTCGGCTTCTTGTGATGTGAGATAGTACCTCTTCCCTTTTGAGAATTAGGGTTAGACACCCTTTCATCACGAGCCTTGAGAAATTTGGTAGGAACTTGATTAGAAGAATTTACCTTGCCCTCTTGGCATCTCTACTCTTTCTCTTAACCCTTCTATTTTCCACTTGTTGAGAATGAACCATGAGACGATAAATGTTAATATTATCATGTAGCATAGCCGAACGACATTCTTCCTTCAGTCATCCGACACCCCCGTCAGAAAGAGGCTTATTTCATACCTAGGATCGAAAACCAAAGAAGGAGCATACTTTGACAATTTAGTGAATTTCAAAGAGTAGTTAAGTACACTCATACCTCCTTGATGAAGGTTGATGAATTCCTCCATTTTGGCTTTTCTTTTCTCCCTAGGAAAGAACCTATCAAGTAAAGCCTTCTTGAAAATCTCCTATGTCACCGGTCCACCTCTTAAAGGCCTATTGTCTCTCCATTGGATGTACCAAGTTTAGGCCAAATTTTTGAGTTGCTAAGTGGCTAACTCAGCCTTCTCACTAGTAGTCAACCCCATAGCATATAGGATCTTGTAGGTTTCATCAATGAACTCTTGGGGGTCTTCCTCAACTTTAGATCCATAGAAAGTAGGGGGATTCATCCTTTTGAAATCCCTCAAACGGGAGGCCATAGTGCCTACATGTTGGTTTGCTCGGGTACAACCTCCCGATTAGCTTGGGCCGTCATGGCTTGAGCTTGAGTAGTGACGGCTTGTGCTTGAGTAGTAATGGGTTGGTAGATCTGGAGAAAGGCTGCCCTTATGTCCCTATCCTTCAAAGGTTGAGTATTGATCGGAGCTTGTTCATCATTAGCAACTTCTTCAAGAGGAGGGACTTGATTTTCTCTAGGAGGAGCTCCCGCATTGGCAATCTCTTCATCAAGTCTTCAAGCGGCTGTTCTTCGAGTATTCATTGCCTATAATCACAATAAAAGGATTAGATGCTAAGGGAACATAGCGTCAAGACTCTCGAGGCACGACATTGGATTTCCAAGAAAAGCAGAATTTCCTAAGCATCTCATAGTTTCCTATTCATAAGTGTGGCGCGCTTCACAATTATGACTAAGAATCTACATAGACGTGGTTAAGTGAGACATCGACTCTAAAGATATTCAACTTCATGCTCTGATACCAAGTTTGTCACATCCGAGGATCACCCGCTAGACGTAACCGGCGTAGTCGTCCTCTTTGAGGACTATGACTAGCCTCTTAGCTTACATCGTTACATTCAAAGTTTAAAATGTATAAAATTTAGAACTTTTCTTCTATCTATCATGAGGTTTACATAGACCTCCCGCATACACATAATATATATTCATATCGAGTATACATAGACCCTTCGTACAAGAAGATTACTTACTCTTCTACTTTTATTGCATGCGCGCGCATGCACATACACACACACACACACACACACACACACACACACACACACATATATATATATATATATATATATATATATATATATATATATATATATATATATATATATATATATATATATCATGACCATATAAACAAAAGTATAACAATTGGGCATTACCCATATATCAATACCATAAAATCCACATATAGGCTATACAATATTAAGTACTCAAATGAAAGGAAATGAACATATTGTCTTTAAAACTAATCAATATACAAATCTAGAAAGTGGCATTTTCCGCGAAGTAGTGAGGACCTACCCAACTTGGAGAGTGAGAATCCAAGTCTTCCATTAAATGTTTTCACAAGCCTTCAACGACCAGAACATAAAATGTTGGGGAAAAGGGAGAAAATGGGGTCAGCTCATCACTTGTACTAAGTATGAGACCATGGGAACACACAACATAAAATCATGTTAAAAAGGGACATTTCATTAAAGTATGCAATTTACTTTGAAAAGCCTTATGCACATTCAAGAACCCATACAAACCAATAAGACATATTTATTAAGTCAAGACCATGTACATCACAAGACCAACAATAATAAGTCTAGTCAAGCCAACATGCATATCGACATAATTGAGCACATAGTCAAAACAACTCTATCATCAAGCTATAATATCAACAAGCATGGATAAGAGTTCATAATATCATAACCAAGGCAAAACCATTACTCATGACGCTCATTAAGTCCACTAGTGCAATGACTAAGCAAAGCCCCATAACCTTAATCAATCAAGTAAAACCAACAAGAACCATGACCAATGTCCAACTTCACATAGCATATCATTAAGAGTACAAAGCATCATACTTAAGCAATAGAGACCAAACACATGTTCATAAGTGAAACCAATCATCATATAGTATCATTTACATTTATAAGCATATACATACATAAGAACATCCTCTAAAGACTTCCCTTAACGCTAACTAGTTCAATTTTTAGGTAGAGTCTCATACCCCTTCCTAGACTAAGCTAAACCCCTTAGGTCATCCTAGTTAGAGTTCATTCCTTTAGTTCATTTTACCTTTTGGGAACATCTTTCCTTAACCGACATAGACCACATGAGCTAATGTGAAATCCGGTGTCATGGAACCCTACACCGAAGGAAGGCAGACAACTTGCCAAGGTAGTACCAAAACATGAACATAGCATCTAGGTAGATCCATTAGCTAGTATTCCTATGAGGGCAACATAGTTCAAGAAATAGGAGATATAGTTGGGACCCTCTTTATGCTACATGCATTGTAGTCTCCAATATCATGAGTACATTAGTGATCCTACCTTCCCTATGTGGGAAAGAACACTCCTCACTCTAGTTCACTCGGTGCTAAGCTAGAGTCCCTTTTGAAATTTCTTTAATGCCTTTATTAATTGTCACGACCTAAAAGTGTACGTGATGGCACTCGTCTTATCCCACCAAGACAAGTCAGCCTATAACTCAACCATTACAATAAAGTGCGGAAATAAAATATAATTAACTTAATAAAAAACCCAAAACCTAGTAGTCACGTGTACAAGCCTCTAGAGTATTACAATTGAATCAAAAGAAAATATAAGTCTCAGATGATATTGTTTCTAGAGTAGAACAAAATCATAAACAGGAGTAAGAAGGTATGCTGAGATGACCAACAACTACCTCACAAATCTCCCGGAAGCCTCGGAAAAGAAGAGAATATATCATAAAGGTCCGGGCTAGTAACCTACAAAAAATTGTAGAAGCAAGGGGTGAGTACCAAACCACACGGTACTAAGCAAGTAAACCTCTAAACGCAAGCTAAGGGGATGAAATACGGATACTCCTACCACCCCAACCAAACCTCCACAACCACAACCTGCATAAAAATCAGCCCAACATAACAACTCACAGTTTACATAGCACGTAGCTCAACAACAACACTTAGACAAATTACATATCTTCCACAACAACACTTTGACAAATTACATATCCTCAACAACAACACTTCAACAAATTAAATATCCTCAATAACAAGCTCAGTATTCATAAATCACAAGTTTCCCCAGAAAGACAATCACAAGATCAGCAAAACACAATATCAAGTTCACTAATGATAAGTATGTACAATGCAATGGAATGCAATGTCAAGTATAATGATGCATGTCTGACCTAGTGATACAGACCCGTTGTCTCTCAGTCCAGGACCCATGGGGGACATATCTGTCCATGCATCTGTCGCGGCGCATGACACAACCCTCGATAATAGTAACCATCAAAGCGCGCGATACGTACCTCGAAATATAGTATCCATCGCGGCGCGCGATACGTCCCTCGAAATGGTACATCCTCTTCAAGTTCTCATTCTTTCTCAATGCACATAACACTTGTCACAACCATGTCTTAAAATAATGCAAATGACATGTTCACACAAATAAAGAGGATATGACCATTTTCATAACATTTCACAATTCACAACAACATCAACAATAATTCAACAAGCCTTTCAAACCATGCTCCATTATCAACACATCACACACAACAATTATTCACATTGCCTTTTATTACCTTTTGTTTTAATCATAAGAATTAATCAATGTGGACAAGTCAACCCATCACAAATCCCATTACTCCCACACATATTCCACAAGAAAATACACGCATTTCATACACTTAACAAGAATTTAGAAATCCACTTGCCTCAATTAGCCGAACAATGAATTCAGAAATTCAGTGTTCCTCTTTCGGTTGACTTTTAAACCAAAGCAATCTATTCACATTAATAATCACAATAAGATTTCGAAACTAACACACCCATGTTACTATAGGTTACTATAGGTCTAACCTAGACCCAAAAACTCACTCAAATCTATAATCAAAATCCTAATATTGGTGTCAACTAGCCAGATGTTAACTTTCATATTGATCCAAGTTTCAAGATTAGGATTAAGTCTTCATTCCGCCAAATAACCTAACATTAATAATATTCATAAAATGCAATACACCTAATATTTAATTACTCATTTCAATATAGTAAAAATTGAATTATAATGTTATACTAATAAGAAGACTCCGATAAAAATATTTAACTAGCACCGAAGAATACGAAGTCATCAATGCATTAACCGGGAATTATGTTTGCAGTATCACAACTTCATCACCTTATAAATCACTAAATACCTTAAAAAATAAACCTAATTATTTCCCAATTATAACCTCATAATTACAATATCATGATAACATGATTGACCACTGATACTAACACCACTTTTTAAATTATTTTATGCAAATAAATCAATTTCCCCTCATTCTATTTTTCCGTTTCAATTCAATTTATTTTTTTTTGCTCTTTCACATCCAAAATTAAAGTAACAATAACAATTATAATTATACATTAATACTCAATTGCCTTAATATTAAGGTGAAATTATTACCTGATTCAAGCATATGATTCTCTTTAACAATTCAACATTGCGCCTCTTTCTTTTTGTTGCATTGCGTAACCTATATTTTTTTCTGCTTTTTGAATGCTGCTGCGAACAAAAGCAACAAGTTTTAACCCTTTTTTTTCTTTTCTTTTATTTTTTTTTTAAAATCCTCTTTTGGCTTAGCCCATTTATTTTCCTTTTATTATTTAATAAAACTTAAATAACTTTTAATTTATTTTAAAAATTATAACACTTATTCCCACAAATTATAAATTATTAATAAAATTAATAAAAGGGTTAAACTTAGAAAAATGGGTAAAATTCATAAAACGACTAAGAGGGTCGTTACATTAATCATTATAACTTAATGTAGGTCATAGTGTCTATCCTTTATATAATCATCATCATCATAGCTCAATAAGAATTGCATGAGTATTGTCCTGTCATTACAATTCACAAGTGAGGTTAGCACATTTACATAGTCACATCATAATAAGTTGGCACATTGGTTAGTTATTACCATTCTTATAACATTTACATCTTAGCCAACAACTCACAAGCCATAGTTGAAGACATTTTAATTCACATCATACCAATCCTATCAATCTTAATATAAGGTATACTTCAATACAACATCATCACTTAATCACAAGTAATCATAATTGAAGTAAAGCATAGAGATCACAAGACTTACTCAATCTCCTTTACAATGCCATCATCAAGGTCTTACCATCAACCCTCCAATTTAACCCAATAATGAGTGTAATACCATCACACACTAGTAACTAACATAATAACAAGGCCAATTGAATCATTATACAACAATTCATCACTAGTTCATAGCCTAGAATTGGAGACTTAGATCAAGTTCATAATCTACTTCACAGCCTAGGTCAATTACTCAAGAACTAGTATAATTTGATTACAATATATCACAATCTACTCATAATTATCATAATAACAACATAGGTTAGTAATTCACACACTAACCAAACCAATTATATCAATACTATACAATTCAATTCAAGATCACAACCTAGGGTTATGGGGAAAAGATCATCTTCCACAAACAAGGTCAAATCATCAAGAAGTAGTAAAATGTAATCATAATACATGTTTATCTACTCATAATAACCAAAAGAGATCATAAACAAAGCAATTCACAAGATCAATCTTTTATTGGAAGAAAACCCACTTGAATTTCATACTTTTGAAATCAATTAGGAGGAGCCCTTTGGGAAAAGAGATCCCAAAGGTGAAAGGAATCCCATACCTTAATAATTTATGAAGTTTGATGGAGAAACTTGATCCTTAGCAGCCCTAGAACCCACCTTTTGCTTGGTATTAAATGGGGTTTCTTTGGGAGAGAGAAAGAAGAGAGAAGAAAGAGCAATTGGGTTTTGGGAATTATGAGGGTTAGGTTTGTTTAGTTAGTTTAGGGTCTTTATATAGGTCATTAACTAACTTAATTAGACCTCCCTTAACCCCTAACTAATTAACTAACCACCTAATCAATTAATTTACCTTACCTTAAAATGTGCAGCAAAACAGTCTCTTTGACAGACGAGACCACGTCCACGCCCCGTTTGTCAATCGATGGCCAAGGGACAAACCGTCATGTTGGTTCGTCATTTTGGTCAGAGAGTTGCCAAAACAAACCCTTCAAAATTTGGGCTAAGTCTTCATCGACGCCCCGTCGATTCACCAACGGATCGTCGCCTGCAACTCGTTGATGGACACTGCCTTTTGGCAGCTATTTGCCAAGTTGCAAGGGTCCTTCATGGGCCCTTAGTTGTTCCTTGGGGAGTCGTACCCGGACGTTTTAACTATAAACTAACTATAATACGTGTTAGACACCCTTCCACCAAAATTCATCATTTTCCGACTCCTAAAACTTAGTCAAATAGGCCTAGACACACTAACACCTCTTGAACTTGTTTCTGGACGTCATGGACGTTCCTTGACGTTTTGATTCTAAAATTTCCTAAATGACTCAAATACATTGTAATTGACTTATAAATAGTGTTACAACTCTTAGACTCTCATGTTAGGCTCTATATTAGGCTTTATACTTCCGGAGTATTACATAAGGTAAAACTTCCATACTTTGTCAACATAAGTCACATTTAACAGTAAACCCATTTATCATACATCTCTTCCTATCCAAAGTTATCCTAAGACTCACCTAGGTAAGACATGAAGAGGCCTCCCATACAACCTCTTCAATACACACCTAAGTGATCCTTAAGACTACCAAGGACAAGCATGCTTCATTTCATTTAACAATTCAACATTCAATACTAAAGACACTATAATAACATACATGCATTTAGGAACTTCTTATAAAGACCATCCTCCAAGACAATCCCCAAGTTACACTTAGTGCAATGTGAAAGTAGCATCCCATATTACTACTCCCACCTTAGTGCTCCTTGACAATTCCCTTAGACTAGGAACATCACATTCATCATATGCATAGCTTCCATCATACAAGACATAATATCAACATGCTCTTCTAACATTAAACATAAAGTCAACATGCTCCATTAACATTAGTCATAAAAATCAACATGCTTCATTAAGATCATCTAGTGACCCATTCATTCATTTTCATATGAGGACACACCAAGACTTCCTCCAAGTATCTACTTGTGCAATAGATAGATAGCGTCACATTCCACCGCCTACCCTAAGTAGTACACCCTTAAGAAGACTTAGTTCATAACATTTATTTGTGTGGGTGCTAGCTTTAACCGACATAGACCATGAGAGCTAGACATGGAATCTCGGTACTAACCTCTACCGGATGAGGTATCCCTGCTTGCTTAAGGTAGTCATACTCTTAGCCTTTACATGGATCTCCAATAGCTATACCTATGCAGGCACATAGTTAAGGGATAAGGAGATTTCTTCTAAGTAACTCATTTTCTACTAATGAGGAGCACTCATCTCAAGAGGTACATTGGATACAACATCTCTACTCACGAAGTGTACCCACCCCTTTTTAAAATCCCCCATGGAGTCTTAAACATTCATTAACTGTAGGTTAAGGTATAACCTTTTAGCACCTCATCTCAACTAACAAAGAGTACTTATACCTAGAGGTTACTTTTGAATACCACATCTCAACTCACGAAGGGTATTTAACCTCCCACCTATCTTAGAAAGCTCTTGGGAATAGTGAGGTTTCTACTAAACACTTTATCTCAACTCAGAAGAGTGTTCACCCCAAAATCCCCCTTTTCATTACTAGAGTTCTTTAGGAATAGTAGGTAATGGTCTAGACACTTCATCTCTACTCAAGAAGAGTGTCTACACTACAATCCCCCATTTCCATTCATAACTTCATTCATTCATTCAAAGTTTGTGTGAGTACATGTGAGCACACCTTGCACATAATTATCATTGTTCATAACATTTACTTCTAAACATGATTATACCTACATTTGTCATAGTTCACACACTATCGTGCTTCACATATACAAGTACTTCATTTAGACATAATATCTTCAAGACACAAATTTCCAACTTCCTAAGACATATCATGCATATACATTATAATATCTCCTTACTACGCATTAAATGACTTCATGGACATATTCACAATACACATATATATTCATACACTTTAAGTAAACACCGCCACAAAAGATGGACCATACCACTCAAGATCGATTCAATAAGAACTAAGCAAGATAGATCAACTTACACTTCGTCCAAGTCATTACCACCTTTTCTCAATATTTCATAAAATCATAATAATAAAGCATAATAAGGCAGTAGATAATCCCAATACAACATAAGAAACACAACACTAACATTATCTACTCATATACTTTAAACCCACTTCATAAGTCAAAAGTTGAGAATTTGCATGAGTATGGGTTCATTGAGTTTTTGACCTTAAAATCATCAACTAACATTGAAAATATTATATTTCATTCATTAAAATGTTTTCATGCAAGGACCCATGCTTAGAATTAGAAATAGAAGAATTTAGGAGTTTAAAACCCTTTTTGAAAAGTCTTTGGATTGGCTCCTCGAATGAAAGAAGAGTCAAGGATGAGCTACCATACCTTTATTGATGAAAAGCCCATGAAACATGGTGAAGAAATGTCACGACCAGGGAGCACCCCCTAAACGTAACTGGCGTCGTAGTCCTCGTTAAGGACTTATACAAGCCCTAAGTGTTCGTCATAACATTCCATAGGTCAAAAATGCGGAAAAAATAAAACTTTATACATATTGAGGTGTACTTAGACCTCTCACTTACTTTATATGGAGTTTACTTAGAATCCTCGCATAGGAAGCTTACATAGGCTTCTCGTTTAGTCAACATTATCAATACGTATAGTCAAATAAAGTCGTCTCACATTAAATCATCTAAAATGAAGTAGAAGATTCGGGCGTAGCCCTTATACGAATTCATATTGCCACATGGGGCTTACAACAAATGTCTTCATGAATAGGTGATGTGAGGCAAAAATACACATTTTTATCATTATTTACCTAACATATATTATTTATATTTGTCCGTTTTGAACATAAATTTTATGGATTGTGCTCAATTGTGTATTTTATTTGTAGGATTAATTTGGTGGAAAAATAAAGAAGTTTGAAGCTAAAACAAATTAAAGATGAAAGATTGAAGAAGGAAATCAAGCAAACAGCTTAATGGATTAAAGTGAATAAAATAATATATTTATATATAAGATGCATATGTCTGCAATTTGTGAATAGCAAAAGTAAAGTTGTCACGTGGCATTCTCTTAATGCACTGGCCAATGAATGGCGGTGCTGAATCTTCCGTTCACGCGAAAAAATACTCCAATTCTTTTTGATTTTGGATTTCTAATTTGTTTAGACTCAATTATTTTATTTAGGGTTTTCTACATCTATAAATAAGGCATGGAAAATAATTATTTAGGGAATCCAAGAAACAAGATACAAGACATAATATAAATTTTCTTCTAGCTTTGGAGCTTTGTAAGAGACACCATGAAGGTCGGAGAATTGTGGTTTATTCTTTATTCTCTTTTATTATTTATTTGTATTCGTGATTAATAAAAAATAGTTTAGCTATTGTTCATAACTTGTTATGATTAACACAAGCATATTTATTTTAATAAATTTTGATTGTGTTTTGAGATAATGAGTAGCTAAACTCCACAACTAGGTTTGTGGGAACCATGACCGATTAACAAAGTATGCATAGTAATTAAACAATTCTCAAATAGTTTTTTGCATGTATTAATAATTTTTTTTTTTAGAAGTCCTTTTAACGGTGGCCAACGTTAGAACTCACCTTGTTGCTACTTGCCGGACCAAGGAGGTAGTTAATAAGAAAAGAATTATCAACATAGATTTAGTGGGATAATATCTATTAGGCTAGTGTCGATTGGTGTGATGTAATAACTACGTCATACATCGATTATAATGTCTAATATGAGGTAATGGTAAGGTTTAGTAAATTATACACACGTAGTCGGACCAAGGTGCGGGGTGAAATTCTTTAGTTGCCGGACCAAGGTATTAGAGATACCTAACTTATCACTTTGCATGTATTACACTAGGAAAGAATTGCTATTACTAGGATTACCGCGTTATGAGCTTATGGGGAACACATTCCTAGTTATTTTTTTTATTAATTTGCATATAAATAAATACTTAGTTCAAAGCTATCTTTATTTCTTTTATTTTTATTTCAATTTAGAACCTCCCATTTTTGTATAACGACTATCGAGTTAAATATTTTCTTGTTGATAATATTCTTCTATATTCTCTGTGGGATCGATCCCGACTTATAGTTGGGTAAATATATTCCATACGATCGTTTATATTTCTTTTCAAGAAGTATATTTGAACGTTATCAAGAATGGCGCCGCTACTGGGGAATATGGCTAAGAAATTGTCTTGAGCATTAGTTTTAACTTGTTTTTTTTTGTTTCTTAGGATTAGTTTTAAATTTTTTATTTTATTATTATTATCATCGAGTCATCTGAGCCTATATAATAGTGTATGGAGGAGGAAATTATGTCTATATTCTTGAATTTATTGTTCCAACATCGAAAAATTACATTTCTCACTTAGGATCCAAGAAGTGCATAATGCGATTTCTGTTGTTTGGGACCTTTATTTTTGTACCACCACCCCTTGAGCGTAATAGAAAAATTAATTCAAAATTGGGGTTGCAATTCATATCTTCAAAGTGGAAAGAAAAATAGTAAAATTGATAGTGTCGTGCCGCGACGTTGAATTAAGCACTTATTGGGAAGCAACCCAATTAGTAGTGAAACTTCTTTTTTTTATTTTATTATAATTTTTTATTTTATTTCATTAGTATCACTTTTTTTTATCTTGTTTTTGCAGATTAGGGGAAGTCTTAGTACCCAACCAAAAAAAAAGGAAAGGAGCATGTTTGAGCTTAAGTGTGAGGTGATGACCCTTGATATAAATTTAGAGAACGTGCTACTAGCTAGGCCTAAAGGCCTCAGGGAGTATTCCTAACCCTTGTTTTATATTTTATTTAATGCTTTGGGAACATAGCATCTTTTTAAGTGTGGGGTGGAGGAATGAATTCCTAGTTTTTACTATTTTATTGAGTCTTTTTTTTTAAGGATGGGTTCCTTGGCTTTTGTTTTTGGTTCTTTTCCTGAGGATAGTCCCTTTGAACTGAGTGTCTTTTGTTTATTTATTTTAGGAATAAATTTTTTAAATTATTATTTTTGGAGAGAAAAGAAAAGACCCTTTTGAGTTATGTGATACTTACTATTTGGGCCTAATTATAAGTAGTACTTTCTTGTGAATGCTTGATTACTAATGAAATTGCAAACCTTTTGACATCTAGGTTCATGGTTGTGTCTCTGTATATAGCTTATTTATTTTATAGTTTGTTATGATCATGTCTCTTTTAGAAGTAGAATTGATCCATCTTGATTGATACTTGTGCCATGTGTGGTGAGATTTTGTTTATTCCATGTTTTGCATCATAGTCTAGAACTTGTCTTGCATGTTACTGAAGCGAAATAAAAAAGTGTTGCCTTGTTTAGGAGATCATAATAAGCTTTCTTTTATTTGTCTTATAAATATTAGCCTTTCAGATATTTTATCACTAGTTAGCCCTTTTGAGCTTGTAGCCTTTTGCTGGTAGCCATATTTTGCCCTTGACTATTTTGTTGAATCCCTAGTTTTTGCAGCTTGCTTCCTTGAGCATCATAGCATAGACTTATTTTAATTATCAATTCTGAGAAAAATAGATGTATGAGTGAAAAGTTAATCAATGATAGCTACAAAGTGCTTAAAAGCCCTGTTTGAAAGAATGTGACATGAAAAAAAAATGAGAATGTGACATAAAAAGAAAAAGTTACCTTGATGATGGCCCTGGTCCTTCCAAGGACATCGTGCACCTTAACTAATGTAATATATGCAAGTTGAGGGTGGCTATTATGAAGGAAGGCAAAAAAAAAGTAATGACTGGAACATTCTTGTGATGATGAGAATTACTTGTGAAATAATTGTTCAAGAGAGGGCTGAAAATAAAGAGAAGAAAATATGGGTGATGAAGTCTAAAAATTGCAAAGTGCTTAAGGAAGTTGAAGTCACTATTATATAGTTTTCTTACCCGTCCCCTAACCTATATTACAACCCGTTAAAGTCCTATTTGATTCTATTCAAGCATGCTGAATTAGTGGAGATGTACATAATGGGCAAGCATATGGTTCTTTGTGCATACATGTAAATTTTATTTGTGAGTGTGAGAGTTGTTCTTGATATGAAGTCCTTAATTTATATTAAATCTTTTGAATTGAGTGTGTGGACTATTTCTTTTTGTGAGGGCACTTGTTTCATGATAGATATGCGATGTTATTAACTTTCTTTGATGAGAGTAGGTGAGCAAGCTTAAATTTGATGAGTTCAAAGTCCTTCCTTGGAGTTAGGAGGTTAGAGGTTTGTTGTTTATTTGAATGTCTTGCATAATGATTTGAGAAGTCTACTTGGTATTTTGAAGTTGTTATATGGCCTAGTTCTTTGTATTAACCAAAGTGATGACATTGCTAGTATGATTTCTTTTAGATGAACTTTAATGGTTCTCGAGGACGAGCAAACTTTTAAGTGTGGAGTGTTGATGTGAAGCCAAAATACACATTTTTATCATTATTTACCTCACATTTATTATTTATATTTGTCCGTTTTGAACATAAATTTTATGGATTGTGCTAAATTGCATATTTTATTTGTAGGATTAATTTGATGAAAAAATGAAGAAGTTTGGAGCTAAAAAAAATTAAAGATGAAAGGTTGAAGAAGGAAATCAAACAGGCAACTTAATGGATTAAAGTAAATAAAATAATATATTTATATATAAGATGCATATGTCTGCAATTTATGAATTGCAAAAGTAAAGCTGCCACGTGGCATTCTCTCAATGCACTGGCCAATGAATGGCGGTGCGGAATCTTCCGTTCACGCGAAAAAGTACTCCAATTCTTTATGGTTTTGGATTCCTAATTTGTTTTGGACTGAATTATTTTATTTAGGGTTTTCTACATCTATAAATAAGACATGGAAAATTATTATTTAGGGAAGCCAAGAAACAAGATACAAGACATAATATAAATTTTTTTCTAGCTTTGGAGCTTTATAAGAGCCATCGTGGAGGCTGGAGAATTGTGGTTTATTCTTTCTTCTCCTTTATTATTTATTTGTATTCGTGATTAATAAAAGATAGTTTAGCTATTGTTCATAACTTTTTATGATTAACACAAGCACATTTATTTTAATAAATTTTAATTGTGTTTTGAGATAATGAGTAACTAAACTCCACAACTAGGTTTGTGGAAACCATGAGTGATTAACAAAGTATGAATAGTACTAAGCAATTCTCAAATAGGTTTTTGCATGTATTGATAATTCTTTCGTTTAGAAGTCTTTTTAACGGTGGCCAACGTTAGAACTCGCCTTGTTGATACTTGCCGGACCAAAGAGATAGTTTATAAGAAAAGAAATATCAGCATAGATTTAGTGGGATACTATCTAATAGGCTAGTGTCGATTGGTGCGAAGTAATAACTAAGTCATACATCGATTATGATATCTAATATGAGGTAGTGCTAAGGGTTAGTAAATTATACACACGTAGCCGGACCAAGGTGCGGGGTGAAATTCTCTAGTTGTCGTACCAAGGAATTAGAGATACCTAGCTTATCACTTTGCATGTATTACACTACGCAAGAATTGCTATTACTAGGATTACCGCGTTATGAGCTTATGGGGAACACATTCTTAGTTATTTTTTTATTAATTTGGAAATAAACAAATACTTAGTTCAAAGCTATCTTTATTTCTTTTATTTTTATTTCAATTTAAAAAAAAACCATTTTTATATAACGACTATCGAGTTAAATATTTTCTATTGATAATATTCTTTCATATTCTCTGTGGGATCGACCCCTACTCATAGTTGGGTAAATATATTGCATACGATCGTTTATATTTCATTTCAAGAAGTATATTTGAACGTTAGCAATATGAAAGAAATGAATGTATTTAACAGAATAGAAATACTACTATGGTAGAACATGTGGCACCATCCTCGAACTAGAACACCTACCAAACTTGGAGAAAAGTCCAAGTCTTCTTGCAACCGGCCTTTATACCTCAACGGCTCGAACCTACATTGTTTGCGAAAAGGGAAAGAATATGGGTTAGTACAACACATGTACTAAGTATGAATATATTCACATAAACCATTGAAATCAAGCTTAAAAGCTCCCACCATGCAAAAATAAGAATATAATTTGTTGGAGATGATCTTCGTCTTTATCAAATGAAACATCACTAATTTTACATCCAGACTATGTCAAAAAGACATAGCAAGAGTAGTATAATTACAAACACGCATACCGATAGGCATCATCGGTCAACCCAACGCCTACCACATAACATAAGAAACCAACTAGTATGATCATGAAATAAACCACCCGCTTCTCCACCTTTACTCTCTTTTGAGAACAGCCCCATTAACCACTGGTACCCTGAATACTAACCCCCTCTTCAATCAACCCACTTATCAGATTTTTGATCATAGCTTACCATTCTAAACACATAAAAATATCCCCAAATACAACAACCAAAAATCCAACTAACCGTTCACGTCACACCCTTTCTCTCTCGTCACCTTTCCTAAACATAGTTTCATAATAGATTACGTCAAATCCCCTTGGCACTAAACTCAATCTCCTTCTCCCTCCACTAAGCTCAACAATCCAACAGGTATAAGTCAACGCAACAATATAATTACATGCATATAACAAACACATTAGATATTAGAAACATTTATGAACACAAACAACTTCACATTTATATCACATCATTGGTTCTCTCATGGAACCCAAACCCAAACAATTAGAATGTTGGAACGCGGTAACCGATTCCATAATTATACTAAAACATGGCAACCGATCCCATATTTATGTCGGAATGTGACAATCTGATCCAAGTTAGTAATGCCGGAACATGACAATCTGATTCAAGTTAGTTATGCCATAACATGGAAACCTAGCCCATTCCCACGCCACAATCACAAACACAAGTGTATCCTCAAGATCATATATTTAAGTCATGATTTTATGGCAATGATAATTCATATATCTCATTTACGATTAGGTTGATCAAAAATGCAATATTCGCATACATACATGCATTATAATGAATCAATTAAAAACATATATCACACAAATATGAAATCACAACCCTCACCTATGAATTACTCCTCAATCCCCCACCATATATACATAAATTGACCATGATTAGCCCTAGTTCATCATCTAAGGCCCCTTTCTAGGTTTTCATCACAATTCATCATAAGACTTCAATTTAATCACTCCAATTAGTGGTCCAACATGCATTCATAATTCTAGTTCTATTTTACGATTTCACATTCATATTCTTGAAACAATTCTATGAATGATAGAAATTCTAGAAACCCTAACAAATCATCAATTTCTCTCCTCAAGAAATAAACTCACATACTTTGATTTCTAGAGATTACCCATGGAATTTACTCGGTGCATGAATGTCTACACATAAACCCTACCATTGATTTACATATATCACATAGTAAGAAAAAACTACTCAATCGAAAACCTAGCCTACCTGGGATCCAAGCATTTGCATGGAGTTTTTGGCTTTGATTCAGACTTTTCGTGCTTTGCAACGGTGAATTTTCCCAAGAATGCACATGTAACACTCCGGAAGTCCTATAAACTAGACTAGAGACTCAACCATATAATAATGATTAAAATGATGTTTCCAGACCTAGACTAACATAATAAAGTTATGTTAGAAGTATTAGAGCCTAAATGTCAAGGGAAGACCTTAACATCTGGAAACTAGCAAAATTGAACTAGTAGATGTCCTCGTATTTTGTGAAGGTTTAGTAGTGTCGTATGAAGTCTAAAACATGTAAAAAAGACTTTAAATAAGTAAAATAATGTTTATAGGGTCAAAATTTCCAGTCACGACTCCCCAAGGACCACCCGAAGGGTCCTTGAGGAGGACCCGAACATTGGCAAGCAGGCTACCAAAGTAGCCTATGTGCAGCCAAGATATGAAGGTTCTTGTGCATCGCGCAGCCATCACATGGTGGGAAAATTTTGCCTCGCAGAGCGGGGACTTCACGAGGCTCACTGCCTCAATCTGAATGTTAGGAAAAATAATTGGAATTGCCCCGCGACACGCAGCTACTTCCCAGATTTGTTCGTCATTTTTATATCAATTTGACTTCAAAAAAAGACCCAATTAAGTGAGGGGTATTTTGGGTAGTTTAGGTGGAGGATATATATAGATTGAGGGTCAGTTTTATGTCTATTTTTCCCATTCATATCAATTCCCCAAATCTTTCTCACTTCTCACTAAAAAATTCTCTCTCTACACAACCTCCATTGAAAAGCACTTTGGAGCTTGAAGAAGAAAACCAATTTCTCAAGTTTTCACTAAAATTTAGTGGTTTTATCAGCATTAAGGTATGATTTCTTCCACTCTTGAGATTCCTTTCCCCAATAGGCACTTTCAAAGATAATTTTCAACTTTCCCAAGAACTAGGGTTTCAATCTAGACATGGGTTCTCCTTTCCAAACGAAATTGTTATTCAATTATGATGAATTATAGTCTTTCAACATTGTTTAAATAAGTATTGACGGTGAATTTTTGGTAATCACCCAAGATTTCCCCTTGAACCCTTGTTCTTCCCTAAACTCAATTTATCTTGGAATTCTATTCTAATTGTGAAAGATGATGATTATATGATTATATACAATGATAATTGCTATGCATTACTTCTTGAATTTACCATGTTTATGCATTGGTAATGTATTCTTTGGTACTTGGAGTATGAAGGAAATGAAAGGGAAATAAGCTATGAAGAGTGATTCTTCTCGAATTCAATTATGAAGTATGATTTACTTATGTAGTAATGCTTCTAGTCTAATGTGTGGTTGTGATGTTGATAGCAAGTATTCCTCATCCTTAACCCTAGACTATTGAATTTGTTATGAAGTATGCAAGTATAATATGGTATGATTATTCTATGATTGAAAGTAGTTTCTCATGATTTCAGTAAAGTGTTAAGTGAAAGGTTTACTTACTTGTATGTGGTTTCTAAAGTGAAAGGATAGTTCTCACTTATGAATACCTATGAGTTATTATGATAAGATGTTCACATAGGGGTCTAGAAGAGACTAATGTGATCTTGTATGATGTGTATGATGATTACTAAAGGGAATAAATGCTTAGCACTGAAAGGGCATGTAAATGAGATGGAGGTCTCACGTTTAGCAAGTTTAGCCTCCCACATTGGTGTCTTCACGTTTAGCAAGTCTTGATTCCCAAGATATGTGTTGTCTGATGAGATTGAAACCTCCACGTTTATCAAGTCAAGGTTTTTAGTAGAAATCTCCTTGACCCTTAACTATGTTCCCACATAGGACTATATCTTAGTGGATCCACCTAGATAGCTATGTACGAATGGTTACATCATAGGGAAGTTTTAACCCTCTCTTTTCGGTGTGGGAGGAGAATGCCGGATTCCATGTACCTCACATGGTCTCATGACGGTTATTGCACTTCCTTCCTTAATGTAAAAAATGTAAATGAACAAGTCAAGTATGTTAACTATTATTAGGTCTTATCCTAAAGGTTACTACATAGGGTGAGGGATAGTATGGGACTTCTCTTACTCATTTCACATGTGGGACCCTAAGGGATGGTCTAAGAAGTGTCCTTCTATGATTAAGTTGATTACATGTCATGTATGTCAAGTTATATATAATCTTATGAATCAAGCATGTTATGACAAAGTATGAGGTTATGTTGTATGCATGTAGTAGGTGACTTCATGTGATGCTTAGCCTTGGATATGGTTATGGTGTTCTATTTTTGGCATTGCACAAGTGTTGTTTTGGGGTGCCTATGTGTGGGGTTAATATCATGATTTAGTTGGCTCGTAATGTTTCCTATATGTGCATGTTGGGTTAATTGTTGTAATGCATGGTTTTTACTAAATTGTGTCTTTTCTCATACATTGATGATTTTTATGCATAGGAACCACACTTAGTACATGTGGCTTGTACTAACCCATATTTCTTCCCTTTTCCCCAACATTGTAGGTTCCGGCCATTGAAGAGCTTGTAGGCCACTTTGCAAGGATACTTGGACTTCTTCCTCCAAGTAGTTTGTGAGTCCTCCAAGTTCGAAGATGGTGCCTTTTGATCTACCCTAGTAGTATTAATATTGTCTAAAGACATTCGTTTCTTCCCTATTCTTAAAGACATTTGTTGTAAGCCCTATGTTGTAATCCCTATGTGGCTATGCCTAAATATTGTACTTCGTTTAGATGGTTTAATGTGAGACAAAAGATTAGACTAATTTGTATGTTCTAATTATGTTAATTTAACGAGAAGCCTATGTAATCTTCATATGCGAGGAGTCTAAGTAAACTCCCTATATAGTATGTGAGAGGGATATGTATACCTCAATACGTAATAAGTTTCAAATATTTCCGCATTTTGACCGATGATATATAATTATGAAGGCAAAGGGCTAGTCTAATTAGTCTTCGAGGACGAAGGTGTCGGTTATGACTAGGGGGTGCTCTCCGGTTGTGACATTGCAAGATATCACCATCCTAACGCTAAAATTCTCCTTTCACTTCATTCCAAAGCTTAAGGCAGCTTTACTTCAACTATTTATTTTATTTGTAAGAGTAAACTAAAGAAATCACTCCTTTAACTCAATTAATCTATATATTTTAAAATGATCTAGCTGGTCGTGACATCATCTACCACTTAACAAACATTTATCCTCAAACGGGAAAAGAATAGAACACACCTGAAATTTCAAAAAGCTGGGGATCTCTACAACTCATTTCACACTCGATCTCCCATGTAGCGTCCTCCACTAGATGATGATTCCATTGAACCTTTACTGAAGCAATCTCTTTCGACCTCAACTTCCGAATTTGCCTATCCAAAATGGTTACCGTCTCCTCCTCAAAAGTCAAATTCTGATCAAGTAACATGAATCCCATTAATAACATGAGCACCACCCTGATGATACTTTTTCAACATCGAAATATGAATACAAGGTGAACACCTGACAACCCAGGTGGCAAAGCCAACACATACGCTACCTTACTAATACACTCAATTATATCAAAAGGACCAATATACCTTGGGCTCAACTAGCCCTTCTTTCAAAATCTCATCACACCCTTCATGGGTGAACCTTCAATAGAACCCACTCTCCAGCCATTAACTCCAAATCACAAACCTTCCGATCTACATAACTCTTTTTCTTACTCTGCGCCATGAGAAGTTTATCTTGGATAAACTTGACCTTGTCCAAGGACTCCCTGGACAATTTTGTACCCCACGGTGTAACCTCAAATGTATCAAACCAACCAATTGGAGATCGACATCTCCTACCATACAAAGCCTCAAAATGGTGACATCTCAATGATCGAAAGATAAATATTATTGTAAGAAAACTCCGCTAATGGCAAGAACTGGTCCCAGTGACCACCAAAGTCGATCACACACACCCACAACATGGCCTAAAAAACCTAAATAGTCCGTTCATAGTGACCGTTAGTTTGTAGGGTGAAAGGGTGTACTAACATCCACCTGAGTGCCCAACTCCTTCTGCATAGACTGCTAGAAATAAGATTTAAATTATGTGCCACAATCTAAAATAATAGGAATGGTAACCCCATGCAAATGAACTATCTTTCAAATATAGATCTTCGCTAACTTCTCTAAATTATTAGTAGTCTGAACTGGTACGAAGTGTGCAGACTTAGTCTTATCCACGATGACCCATATAGCATCAAACTTACCCAAGGTACGTGGCAACCCTATCCCAAAGTCCATAGCAATAAACACCCACTTCCACTCGGGTATAGGCATCCTCTGTGCTACACCTCTTGGCATTAGGTGTTCATAAGACTTGCTCACAATTCAAAAATTGAGATACAAAATCTACTATGTCCCTCTTCATATGACACCACCAATAATGTTTCTTCAAGTCACGATACATCTTAGTAGCGCTAGATGAATAGAGTATCTCAAACTATGTGCTTTTCCATGATCAGTCTAGTCGAATCCCTATCTAAGGAACAAAAGTACAACCTTTTATCCTAAAAATTCCCTCACGATCGAGAATTGCATCCTTGGCTTCTCCTTTTGACAGTTTGCCTCGAATCTTACATAAATCCCCATCATCAAACTACTGAGTCCAAAGTTTCTCCAACAAGGATGACCTAGCCTCCACATAAGCCAAAACCTTACCAGATTATGAAATATCAAGCATCAAAAATCAATTGGCCTAGGACTGGACATCCCTAGCTAAATGACGCTCGCCAACCTGTAACAAGTCTAGACTACCCATACGCTCGCCAACCTGTAAAGGGATCTGCTACCACATTTGACTTGCCCAGATTATAAGAATAGTCATATCGTATTCTTTGAGCAAATCCAACCATCTCGGCTGCCTCAAATTGATATTCCTCTGTTTGAATATATATTGGATACTACGATGATCCGTGAACACCTCACAATGTACCCCATAAAGCTAATGCCTTCAAATCTTGAATGCAAACACTATAGCCGCCAACTCCAAGTCATGAGTAGGGTAGTTCTTATCGTGAATCTTCAACTGCCTCAAAGCGTAATCTATAACCTTCCCCTTTGGAATCAATACACAACCAAGACGGATCCGGGAAGCATGACAATGTACAATAAAACCCTCTCCCTCCACGGGTAGAGTTAAAATTGAAGTAGTAGTTAATAAAGTTTGAGCTTTTGAAAACTCACCTAACACTCGTCAAACCATGGGAAAGTCATCATTCTAATTCAATATATTTAATGGGGATGCCATGGATAATAAGCCCTCTAAAAATCGTCGATAATAACCTGCAAAGTCTTAAAAACTCTGAATCCCAGTATTTGAAGCAGGTCTGACCTAATCTTGAACTACCTCAATCTTCTTAGGATCCACCATAATACCTTCCATGGACAATACATGTCCTAAGAATTTTACCGAACTGAGCCAAAACTCACACTTTGAAACGTTAAATATAGTTTATTCTCCTTCTCAATCCCAATCACAATCCTCAAATGATGCTCGTGTTCCTCCTTACTACCGGAGTATATCAAATATATCATCTATGAAGACAATAAAAAAGGAATCCAAGTACGGTTTGAATATTCCGTTCATCAAGTCCATAAAAGATGTTGGGATATAGTCAAGCAAAAACATATCACCAAAAACTCATGGCCATAACATGTCTGAAAACATTTCTTAGGGAAATCCTCCTCCCTAACCTTCAACTGATGATAACCGGATCTCAAGTAAATCTTAAAGAAAACTAAAGCATCCTTCAACTGATCAAATAAATCATTAATACGAGGTATCAAGTACTTATTTCTGATGGTAACCTTGTTCAACTGTCGATACACATACACATGGATTCATCTTTTTTTTAACAAATAACACTGGACCACCCCAAGGAGATACATTCGGACTTATAAATCCCTTGCTAAAAAATCTTGCAACTATTCCTTCAACTCTTTCAATTCGGTCAGTGCCATATGATAAGGATGAATGGAAATAAGTTGAGTACCTAATTCTATATCAAAACAAATATAAATATCACAATCAGGCGGAAGACCTAGTAAATTTTTCAGAAATACCTCCAAAAATTCTCTTATCAGCGGAATAGACTCAAGTATAGGAGTCTCAACACTAGTATCTAGAATGTGCACTAAGTAACCCAAACATTCTCCCTCTACCATGTGATGAGCCTTGAGAAATGATATCACCCCTTTAGGTGGGTGTCGAAGAGAACCTCTCCATTCTACTATGGGAATTACAAGCATGGCTAATATAACTTCCTTGGCATGACAATATAAAATTGCGTGATGAGGATATAACCAATCCATACAAAGAATCACATCAAAATCTACCATATCAAATACTATTAAGTTTGCGCGAGTGTCATCCCATTAAGGCAAGTATACATAGTCGATACACCCGATCTAATACTAGTGAATCCCCAACAAGAGTAGAAACATGTACTAGCAAATCAAGAGTCTCACATAATATATCCAAACTCAAAGCAAAATATGTGAACACATAAGAATAAGTAGATACTAGATCAAATAATACAGTATCTGGTTGATGACGAACCAGAATAATACCTGTGATAACAACATCTGAAGTCACAACCTCTAGCCTACCTAGAAAAGCATAACACTAAGAACGACCACCCACAAATTTTGAACCTCCATGACCACCACCTCGTCACCTCTACCTGAATGAGAACTACCTCTGCAACTCTGTACACCTCCCCTAGTTGGAGGTTTTGCAGCCTTGAAAGTCGAAGCATGAGAACCCAGATTCACGCCACCACAGGTAATCCCTCACAAAATGTCCCATATCAACACACTCAAAACAACCCCTATGATACGTAGGCTGATGAGAAGACCATGAATGACCAGGATATCCTCCATAACCTACATGTCTGAAAGATGAACCTTGTGAAGTATGCACCAAATTCGAAGAACTATTCCAGCGTAATCAGCCTCAGACACTAGTATAGTAGCATAAAGGGGTCTACTAGAGTGAAAGTGATAATGTAACACCCCAAAATTACTTTAAGCTGAAGCATCCTTCATTGTAAGTAGGATTTTATTGATAATTTAAAATTTCTTAAATATTAAGGTTAGGTAACAAGATATAGCACCTTGAGTTCAGAAAATGAATTAAAGAGACTTCATTCAAGTCATTCCTAGGTTCTTCTAAGTTTTGGATCAACTTTAAATGATCATAACCTTCAGTACATGATTATTTAGGTGGCTCATGAGATATAAAATGAAGGGTATTGAAATCATTTTTCCAACGCCAATTAGTTTGCTAATTTTTTAAACCAAAATACCCCTCATATTTTCTTGGCTGCAAAACTTCCATCAGATTTTTATCTTTTAATCCATCATTTCTCTTCTTTCTCAAATCTAGGGAAAATCCTTAGGAAAAATCAAATTAGAAGACTCCATTCAAGATTTTTTGAATCTTTTTCAAGATTCTTCTTCAAGGTACGTATTTCTCCAATAATTCCTTTTTTCAACTCAAATTCCTCAATACAATTATGAATAACTTATAAATCATAATTCTTGGCCATTGAGATTTCAAGAAACTAATTCAAGAATCTCAAGGTTTTCTTGATTATTTACCTTCAAGGTAGAGTTTCAAGGAATCTAAACAAATTCTTCTGCAAGATTCTTCAAGAACCTTTTTCTTCCAGGTATGCGAAACTATCATAGTGTTGGACTAATTCTTCCTCGTGCCCTACATCTTCTTTCAAATCAGTAAAAGAAAAATCTAGGATTCTACCCTAAATTTGAGTATTCTTGAGATGAGTTGATTTTGAGTTCTTGAGCATGTTTATTTTTATAATATATATTCCTAATTATTGAGTTTCTATTTTTTATTGAGATCTTTGATTTGATTTGTTCATGTCTGTAATTCAGCATGAACCCTATTTGGAGTTATAAATCTTGAAAAGTTTTTCAAAGGCAACACTTGAGTTTTAAACTGAGGTTTGAGGAACTAAGTATGATAATGATTAGGCTTGTACACATGAGTTCCATATTGTTATTTATACCCTTGATTCAAGCCGTTCATGCCCATAAATTCCGCATGAACTCCATCGGTTGAGTATATTTTAGAGGAGTAGTATCTTCAAGTTCTAAGTCTTGAGTATTGAGCTCGTAATCATTGCGGGATTATATTCCTAATCATGGGGTTACTATATGTTACCCATGAAGTTCCTTAAGTTCAGTAGTTCATGCCCATAATTTCGGATGAACCATATAAGTAAAGAAGTCTTGAGATGAGAGGTATCATTGAGTCCTTGAGTTGAGTAGTTCATGACCATAAATCTGCATGAACCCTCCAAGTTCAGCATTCTTTAGATGAGTAGTGTCATTGACTACTTGAGTTATTGAGTTCAAATATTCAGTTTTATGCATGGTTATTGAAAAGATTTAATTGAGCCGTTAACGTCTGTAATTCAGCATGAACCTTATTTCAAGAAGTCTTTTTACAAACTATTTTAAAACTTGTTTTAAAGACTTGAGCACTGAGTTGAGTTCATTTTCTTAAAAATGATATACGGGAACTGTGTATTCCAAATATAAAATGTTTTACATTTAAGATTAAAGGAAACTTAGATTTCCAAAAGAGTTTTGAGCAGTTTTAGTACCATCTCTTTTAAGATAAAGATTTTTGAGTAATAATCTCAAACACAGAAAGAGTTATGTTTTTAAGCATATGAGCTAGTTACATTTTAGGAGTAATATTGAGCACCGATATGGGTACGAGTTGGAGTTCAGATAGTTCAAAGTCTTTATAAACTGTGTAGTTATTATAGGTAGTAAAGGGCCATACTTTTTGGATGATTCCTTAATTATTTTTAGCATAGACTAGTGGATCCACTTAGTGAGTAGGTTATGTGCCCAAAAAAGTATGGAACGGCCCAGACAGCGTACGTCAACACGTTGTATCATCACATAGCTCATAGTGATGATTATCTTATAGAGAACTCCCACAAAGATATTTCATATCCTTATATATACATAGTTTACTTTGAGTTTTCATATACATGTTGAGTTTATCTTGTATCCATCCTTGCATACATTGAGTTACTATTTATTGTTTTAAAAGCTTTCCATATATATTGTATCTTTTACTATTGTTTTATCCTTGAGCATCATGAGTTGAGTATCTTGAGTTGAGTACTTTTGAGTCAAGTACCATATCTATGAGTTGAGTATCTTATTCTTGAGTTGAGTTGAGTTGAGAGACTTGAGAAGATGTAAGTATGTTTTCTTTTTATCAAGTTCAAGCTTACGTTTATTCTTTAGAATTCTCCTTATATGCTCGTACATTCCACGTACTGAGTCATTTGGCCTGTGTCGTTTCATAATGCAGATAAATGCATTACGGATCATCAACAGGCGTTTTATTGAGGTCATGTGATATTCCAGTAAACTTTGTTGAGCCTTCTTATATTCTGGATGACTTCACCGTTATCTTACAATTAGTAGTTTTAAGATGTTGTGGGTCTTGTCCTGATATCCTTATGTAATAGTAGAGGTTTTATCGATAGATATTAGAATTTGAGAAGTGTGTGTGTTTATTTTGTTCAATGTTTGAAAAACTCAAGGTTATGTATGCTTGAGTTAATTTTCCACTTGTAGTTAGCCATGATGAGGATTTGCTTGGGGACCAATAATTGTTCTCGAGTGCCGACCACGTCTAGGATGTAGGCTCGGGTCTTGACAAATAACTTCTCCCTAAGTAACCTCGACTCTTAGGCGGAGAGCCACCACAATCACCTAAATAATGGGACCTCTTTCCCTCACGTTGCTTAACTCCCTCATGTTGAATCATCTCTTACTCCTTAGCAACATCTACCACTTTATGGAATAGAACACCAAAAACAACTTGAGAAACTCTGAGATGAATCGGAATAATAAGACCTTTGTCAAACCTTCTAACCCTTTCCACCTTTGTGGTAAGTATCATCGAATGCCTAGACAATGTATGAAATTTACCCTCATACTCTATGACTTACATACCACATTGCTGCGAACCCTCGAACTCGACCCTCTTGCACTCCCTCTCAGTGCGTGGAACAAATTTTGCTAGAAATACTTAAGTAAACTGAGTCCATGATAGTTAAGGGTATCTAACTGTTCTACTACTGATAAAATCCCTCCACCGCTGCTTGGCAAAGCCAGTCATCTGAAACACTGTGTAGTCAACTCTATGAGAATCCATTGATCTAAGATTATACAACCTCTCATTACAACTAACTATAAATTCATATGTGTCCTCAGTTAAGTCACCAGTATAAGTCAGAGGATTCATTAGTCTAAACCTCCCAAACATATTTGTTCATCAACGATCATGGAAGGCCTATTTGCCAAGTGTGATGCCATACCTGCCAATTCCATACTATCTAAACGGGGAGCTACAACAACAACTGGCTGAGTCTTGAGAGTTTGAGAATCTAGAATAACCATGAGACTTGGAGTCTCTCCTTGAACACGGGTCTGTGAGGCATCAGAGGTGACAGTTCTTGCCTGAGTCATCCCCTCTAGAAGTCCTACCATACGAGCTAAGGTATCTTAAAGCACTGGGGTGGCAATAATAATGGGTGGATCCTTAGTTGGTTCATCCCTCTCGTAATGATCCTTCACTTCCCTATGAATAGCATCTGCATCAGAAAATATTGTCCTATAATGGCTCTGGGTAGCTATTTGTACTCGTCCATCCATGGGTGCTGCAATACGGCTCCTAACCTGACCTAGACCTCATCTCCTGCCTCTACCTCTGGTACTGCTCCCAGAAGAAGGCACAAAAATAGGCTCTTGATCACCACCTTAGATGTACGAGTCCTCAGCATCTAAGAGAGACTGAGATAGCAAAATTAGAACTTCAACAAAGTCAAGTGTGCATGATAAGGAATGAAAGAATATAATTTTCCTAAACGTCCTATAGCCTCTTGAAGATAGGCATGGATATTTTCATACCCAGTACAGACGATCTCCACGTGCCCAACTAATATGCAAATTCATGTCAATGCATGTGCACAATGTGATATCAATGAAGAGATGTGATGCATGTCAATCAAATATCAATACGATATGTAATCACCTCAGCTATCACAATTATACAGGTTCAATGAAGAACACAATCATACAAAATAAATCGATTCAATAAATATTATCTAATGCCCATAGCTTTCGAATTCTCAGATTTCAATTCGCTTTCTATCGTAATAAACGTTCCCTTTTTAACACCAGTACTCGTACCAACGCTGGTCACACTATTGGTACGAGACCCCCATCTTTCGCCCTTACCCATGGTCTATTAAATTTTTAATTTTTAATTAGAAAAACATACTTCAATGAAGTCTGAAAGTCTTCAATTTCGAACATGTGTCAAGAATTCTCAGGATTTTTCCTTTCCCTTTCGTAAAACATGAAAATGTTCCCAATCTATCAACTATGTAACATTCCCAAACAATTGATTCCATAGACCCTAGATCCAAACTCTCACTGTCTATAATCAAACTCCTAATTTTGGTGTCAATTTATATGTCAAGACTCATATTTGTTAAATTTTAAGCTTAGTGTTAAGCCACATCCCTCCAAATATAAGTCTACTGATATTCATATAATATAATACAATCCAAAACTTAATTTTCTATATCCATACATTAAAATTCCACAATGAAGTAATAATTACTAGAAAATTCTAAAATTAAAACAAATAATTCACACCTTGTAGCCTAAACAAAACGGAAGTATCCAAAATTCAAATTGCATTATCTTTGTTTTGTCGAGGATTAATCTTTTTCCTAACAACCAATTATTTTACCCCCAAACAGAACCATCACGTGTTGCCCCAACTAATCCAAAAAAAATTGATTCTTTTCCTCTATCTTTCCAACCAAAAATCCTATAATTTCCAACCCTATGCCACTGATTCCTAACCCACGAAATTGCAACCATTTCCCACCAATCAATAAACCAATAAGTGATGCCAACATTCCAAAAATCAAGATATGCTAATATACTTTGGCGTTTTGGTAAGAGTTTTTACTTGAAGCAAGTTTTGTCTTTTTCGATATCAAAACCGCAGAGTGCCCTCGTTTCTATTTTATTTTATTTTGAGTTTTGTTGTTTCTAGTTATGACTCATAAGTTATTAAACCCCTCTTTACTTAGTTTAATTGTATATATGGGTCAAGTGGTAAGGATATTAAATAAAGGATAATTACCTTATATACTTTCCTTTCTTTTTCATAATTCCCATTATTCCCTACCAATTCTAAAATTTTCCAAAATCTCTTATTTTACCCAAAAACTCCAAACGCTAAATACATAAATCCTAACTCCCAAACTAATGTTTGTCCCTTCCTTATTTCACTTCAAAAAATCACTCCCTATTTTTTTGTCACACAACCTTAGCAATTATTGTTTCATTCACGTTTAATATTCAAAATCAGATTCTTTCTTATCAAAGCTATTTCAACTTCAATTTAGGTACTTTTTTCATTTTCTCTAATTCTCTGTTCATCTTATGATTATTTTTTTATGTTCTTAAAACCGCTGATACATAATTTAGTCTTTTTTAAAGAAAGTTCAAGTTGTTCCCGAAGAATCTGATATCTAGTTCATCAGTTCCATAGTTACAAACGTAATTAACACAATTGCAAATATGGATCGTGAATCGTACAAAACGTTATTTAGGGTAGGCTATAAAAATATCCTGGTTCTCTTAATTAATTTGGATCACACTCTTATTATTACTCTCAAAAATTAAAATAAGTATCTTGATACATAAATACATAAAAACAGATAATCTTATTGCATCAAATACATTATTATCAACAACAAAATGATACATTTGTAGATTCCTTTATTTCAGGTTACATACACCCTTCTTTCACAATCTTATTGTATCAGATACATTATTATCAACTACAAACTAATACATTATACAAAAATATATTTTATAAACTTGAAATCTTCCTAAATTGCATATTTATCTATCCAGACAAAAAATGTATCTTCTTCCAAAGTCATAGACTGAATAAAGATACCCAGATGATGCAACAACTTGGTAACATTAAAGAAATTAGTGATACATTCCATAAAACAATTATTTTTATGTATCAATCAAACAACTAACTTATACTTAATAATATGTACAAAATATAACTATAATCTGATACATTCCCACATTCACAAACATTTTGACTTCTTTACAACAAATTACATTTATAATCTATAAAGTATAATGTTTCACAAACACAACAAGATACAAAAAAATGTTATGTATCATGCTAAATATTTGGTCATGATACAATAATTTGAATTAATACTACATGTATCACAGAGTAATCTGTTGAACTCTAAGCAAACACTTTAAATGCAAAATTACTTTTGTAATGTATCTAATTAATAGGAGTAGAGTACTTATCAATTTATACAAGATACATAAATATCGATGTATCACAATTGTATAGTCATATCGAAATCACAAATAAAAAAATTGAATTAACAACACAATATATAATTCCATAGCTCTGATTGTTAGATCCATTTTACTATGAAATTAAAGCTCTAATCTATTTTATACATTGCACATCGAGGCTCATATTGTTTCTAGATTCTTAAATTTAAGATCTTTCTTTTTCCAGATTCTTCATTGTCTTAGCAAAATCAAAATATTCATGATGTGTCTTCTTAATTTTTTTGATAATTTTGAATCAAAATTGAATGGACCTTCGACGAATTGGGAGAAGAAATTTGAAATCCATCACTTATTTATCGTTCATAACTCACGTTGCTTTCCCAGATTCTTGAATGTATTTATCATGTACCAGCTATTATTTTTGACTTTTCAAATCTATTACGATTTGTGTCAGAATTGAAAGAAGAAAATTCGAATTGCTTTGTAATGACTCATCGGGTTATTTTAAGAACTATTCATCTCTCTTTCATAAAAGACCATTCAATAAATTTTTAATGGAAATTTTAAACTATTAGGTTAACTAAGTTATTTTATTGAAAAATAGTTTTTTTAATATAATCAATTCAATTGGTATTTGATGGGCTAGGTCCATAAAAAATTTTAATATCGTATACCAATTTACCCATTTGTTGGCATAACTAAAAGAAGTTTTTTTTTAATAAAAAAAATTGTAACCAAGGCCAATTGCGGCTAACATACATCGATGAAGAAGAACGAGAACGATTCAGATAAATCATCCATCACACCTAATTTTGTATAATGTATATCGATAGTCTATTATAACATTTATACCCATGTTGTCTATCAAAGAGAAACAAGAGAAATTGAAATTGATTTGAAAAAATGGAAATTTGAATACATATGCTAACATTTACTTTGTACTTGGGAAAAATGATTAATGGCTAATAAGATCATTGGGTAATGATTATGGGTAATCATTGGTTAATATTTGGAGTTATATGATGGACGATAATGATGAGAAAATATTTTGTCGCGTTAATTACTTGCTACATAGTAATTTATGTTTTTATAAAATTAGTATATGAAATTAGATATTGGGTATATTTTACTATATGAAAACTATTAGTGGTATATTTTACTATATGAAAACTATTAGCGTTGTAGTGTTTAGAGAAATTGTAACTTAACCCTATACTTGAAATTATGGAAATATCATATTTGATCTATTGGTTGAAATCAAGATTTAGGAACTTTATTATAGATTTGAGTGAGTTTTTGGTTAAGGCTAGACACATAATAATATGAGTGTTGTTAGTTTTGAAATCTTATGGTGAATATATATTTTAATAGATTACATTGATTTGGAAGGCGAACTAAAGGAGAATACTCAAGTCCCCGAGTGATTGTTCGACTATTTAAGAAAAGTGGATTTTTAAACCCTTGTTAAGTGTATAAAATCAAGTATTTCCTTGTGGTATGTGTTGGGGGATAATAGGACTTGGTTATAGGTTAACTTGTCCATATTTAATAATTCTAATGATGAAAAGGGGTAATAAAAGGTAATGTGGTTAATTTATTGGTGTGTGACGTGTTGAGAATGGTTTGAAAGACTTATTAATTCATTATTGATTTTGTATCACGAATGTGTTGTTGTGAATTGTTGTGAAAATGGCAATCTACTCATTATTTGTGTGAACATGTCATTTGCATTGACTCTAAGACATACAAAAAATGGCATTTCGTACTAGATATGGTCACTATGAGTTCCTTGTAATGTCCTTTGGTCTGCTAATGCCCTGGCGGCATTTATGGACCTCATGAATAGGGTGTTTCGAAGTTACCTAGATTCATTTGTCATTGTCTTCATTGACGACATCTTGGTATATTCAAAAAATAAGGGTGAACACATGGACCATTTGAGAGTGGTGTTACAAGTGCTTAAGGAACACCAACTATTTTCCAAGTATAGCAAACGTGAGTTTTCGTTGAGGTCGATGGCGTTTCTTGGTCATATCATCTCTAGTGAAGGAGTTGAGGTTGATCCAAGGAAAACTGAGGCGGTGAAAAATTAGCCTAGGTCATCTACTCCAACCTATATTAGGAGTTTCTTGGGCCTAGCGGGATACTATAGGAGTTTTGTGGATGGTTTTGCGTCCATTGCATCTCCCTTGAGTACCTTGACCCAAAAGAGTGTGAAATTTGAGTGGTCGGAGGCATGTGAAAGAAGCTTCCAAATCCTTAAAGAGAGGCTTACCTTCGCTCCGGTGTTGACTTTACTGGAGGGTACCAAGGGATACAGTGTATATTGTGATGCATCCCGAGTGGGCTTGGGGTGTGTGCTTATGCAACATGGGAAAGTAGTAGCATATGCCTCTAGACAACTTAAGATGCATGAGAAGAATTATCCAACTCATGATCTTGAGTTAGCGGCCGTGGTATTTCCCTTGAAGATATGGAGACATTATTTGTATGGTGTTCATGTGTATTGTATACTGACCAAAAGAGTCTTAAATATGTGTTTACTCAAAAGGAGTTAAATCTACGACAAAAAAGGTGGTTGGAATTGTTGAAAGATTATGACATGAGTGTCCTCTATCACCTCGGCAAGGCCAATGTGGTTGCGGATGCTCTAAGTCACATGACCATGGGTAGTGTGTCTCATGTACAAGAAGCCAAGAAAAAACTAGTGAAAGATGTTCATAGGTTGGCTCGTTTGGGTGTTAGGTTGTAAGATTCCCCAAATGGTTATTTTATGGTTCATCATAACTCCAAATCGTCTTTGGTGGTTGAGGTGAAGTCTAAACAACACCTTGATCGGCCATTGTTGAGCTGAAGGAATCGGTTCTTGGTAAGCTAAATGAGTCATTCTCCTTAGGGGGGATGATGTTTTGAGGTACCAAGAAAGGTTATGTGTTCCCAATGTTGATGATTTGAGGAACCCGATCCTTGAGGAAGCTCATGGTTTCCGTTATTCCATCCATCCGGGTTCTACAAAGATGTATCATGACCTTAGAGAGGTGTTTTGGTGGGAAGGCTCAAAAGGGGACATAGTGGAGTTCGTTGCAAAATGTCCCAATTGTCAACAAGTGAAATCCGAGCACCAAAAGTCGGGTGGTTAACTTCAAGAAATCCAAGTTCCCACTTGGAAGTGGGAAGACATTAACATGGATTTCGTGGTAGGTTTACCTCGGAATCAAAGGGAACATGACTCTATATGGGTGGTTGCGGATAGATTGACCAAGTCCGCTCATTTTATTCCCCTCAAATCCACTTACTTGGCGGAGAATTATGCAAGGATCTTCATAGATGAGATTGCGTGTCGCCATGGTATTTTGTTATCCATCATATCGGATAGGGGTGCACAATTGACATCTAGGCTTTGGAGGTCATTCCAAAAAGGGTTGGGTACAAAGGTGAAGCTAAGCACCATTTTTCATCCTCAAACAGATGGTCAAGCCGAGCATACTATTCAAACCCTTGAGGATATGCTTGGAGCTTGTATAATTGACTTCAAGGGAAATTGGGATAAGCACTTGCCTTTGGTTGAGTTTGCTTACAACAATAGTTACCATTCATCTATATCTATGGCTCATTTTGAGGCCTTGTATGGTAAGAGATGTAGGTCTCCAATTGGATGGTTTGAAGTGGGCGAGTCTTCACTTTTGGGTCCCGATTTGATTTATAAGACTTTGGATAAAGTTCATATAATAAGAAATCGCTTGAAAACAGCCTATAGCCGGAAAAAGTCTTATGCCGACCATAGGAGAAGAGATTTAGAGTTTGAAGAAGGTGATAAGGTGTATCTAAAAATTTCACCTATGAAAGGGGTGGTGAGATTTGGAAAGAAAGGGAAGTTAAGTCCTCGTTATGTGGGTCCCTATGAAATTTAGCAAAGGGTTGGTAAAGTTGCATATGAGTTGAAGTTACCTAGTGAATTGACTTCGGTTCATCCGGTGTTTCTTGTCTCCATGCTTACGAAGTGTATCGGTGATCCCGAGTCATTCTTCCTATTGAGGGTATGGGTGTGCAAGAGAACCTGTCCTTTGAGGAGGTTCCTGTAGAAATCCTTGATCGTCAAGTGAAGAGGTTGAGGAACAAAGAAGTGGCCTTCGTAAAAGTTCTATGGAGAAACCACCTAGTTGAGGGAGCAACATGGGAGGCCGAGGCTGGCATGAAGTCCCGTTATCCTCATCTCTTTACTAATTAAGGTTAGTTGTTCCTATTAATAATGAATAAATTGAATTTAGCTTGTTTTGCAAAGATGTGCAATTCATGATAAAGGTTTTGCTAAAAGGAAGTTTCATATAAAAGTGTTTTTTTGCTTGATTTGCCCTCATTTGTGTTATTGGTTTGTTGCCTATATGAAATGATATTGAGCATGATAACATGTTTTGATAGTAATTTTGGCATAAGTTACTCTATATGTTGTATTGAACTCATGTTGTTGTTGAGAAGGAAATTCCTCGTGTATTAATGTTGAGCTCTTATGTGAAGAAATTGATGTTTTGAGTTGTTATGTATAAATGCCATGATTATGTGTTGAATGGAGTGGTGAAACACTCCTATGAGCTGTGACTCATGATGATTTTATATTTATTGTTGGTTGGGCTGCTAGTATGAATATATACTTTCCCTTCAAAAGATTTTAGTGTCATTCGAGGACGAATGTTCCTATGGGGGGGGGGATCATGTAACACTCCGAAAGTCCATGACATAAGGTAGAGCCTCACATGATGAACTAAACCTTAGAACACTGTTTATAAGCCTAAAATAATGTTTATAAACCATTTGGGATGTTTTAGGGTCAAGGCGTCAAGAAACGTCCATGACGTCCGGAAACTAGCTAAATCGAACTAGTTGACGTCCCTATGTTTGGTGATGATTTGGGAGGGTCATATGAAGTCTAAAACGAGTAAAAAGACTTTAAACAAGAAAAATATAGTACAAAGGGTCCAAACGTCCAGTAACGACTCCCCAAGGACCGACTGAAGGGTCCTTGAGGAGGACCAAACCTTGGCGAGCAAGCTGCCAAAGCAGATTGCGGCAGCCTAGAATTGAAGGTCCCTGCGCGACGCGCAGCTGACACGTGGTGTGGAAAAAGTTGCATCACGACGCGTGCACTCCACCAGGTCCATTTCCTCAACCCGAATTTCCAAAATAAAATGTGAAATTAGCCCCGCGACGCGCAACCACTTCCCACATTCATTGAAATTTTAAGCATTTTGACTTCACAAAAAGACCCAATTAAGGGAGGGATATTTTTGTAATTTAGGGGGTGATTATAAATAGCCTAAGGGTCAGTTTTAAGTCATTTTTCACTCACCTAAACCAAATTCCCAAAACAAAACCCTAAAGCTCTCATCTCTCTCTCTCCCTAAATCCTCTGTTGGAGGAAGAAGAAATCTTGAAGAAGAAGGCCAATTTCTCTAGGATTTCACTTGAATTTCGTGGATTAATCTTCATTAAGGTATGTGTTCTTCACTCTTGGGATTCCTTTCCCCAAGAGGTCCTCTCAGAGTTGATTTCTAAAACACCCAATTCCAAGGGTTTTTCTATTCTAATGGGTTTTCTTCTAAACTTCAAATTGATGGTTGATTATGATTCATTGTGATTGCCTATGACTAATTAAGTGTATATTGTTGGGTAATTGATGGAATTTCATGTAGATCATGTCATTTCTCCAAATTCCCCAAATCTTGGATCTTGCTTATGAATTGATGGGAATTGAAGAATGTATTAATTGTTAGACTTGTTTTATCTATTATAATTCATTCATGGATTGCCTAGGGTAAAATATTGTTGGGATTGGATATATTTCTTGAAAAATTCATGATGATCCCTTTTCCCCCTAACCCTAGGTTATGAATTGAAGTTAATTGGGATAGTGATGATGCAATTGAATTCATTATTGTGTTAATTACTATTGTGTGATGATATTACACCCCTTATTGGGTTGAATTGGATGGTTAATGATAAAACCTTGATGATGGCTTGTGAAGCAGATTGGGGTAAGCTTTGTGATCTCAATCCTTTACTTCAATTCTGACTACTTGTGTTTAGTTATGAAGTTATATTGAAGTGTACCTTATGATAAGATTGCTTGGGGTTGGTATGATGTTGAATTGGAATGTCTTGATTTATGGCTTGTGAGTTGTTGGCTAAGATGTAATGATATAAGGATGGTGATGACTTACCTATGTGCCTTGTCATAATGTGATTATATATATGTGCTAACCTCACATGTGTGAATTGTAATGAAAAGGAAAATATTCATACAATTCCTATTGAGCTAGGATGATGACTATATAAGGGGTAGACCCTATGACCTAAACTAGGCTATGATGATTAATAAAGGCTTAAAGATATTTCAAAAGGGACTCTAGCTTAGCACCGAGTGAACTTGAAGATGAGGGGTGGTGCCTTCCCAAGGAGAGATGGTAGGATTCACCATAGTCCTCATGGGGTGGATAGCCTCATAGCCCGAAAAGGGCATAGAGTGATATTTCCATGACAGCCCCCAAGTTCCCTAAACTATGTTGCCACCATAGAAATACTAGCTAGTGGATCCACCAAGATGTTATGTTCACGTTTGGTACTACTTTGGCCTGTAGACCACTTTCCATCGGTGTAAGGTTTTACAACACCGGATTTCACACTTAGCTCTTGTGGTCTATGTCGGTTAAGGGAAGTGTTCCCAAAATTAAAATGAAGTAATGAAGTAAACACTAACTAGGATGACTTAAGAGGTTTGACTTAGCCTAGGTAGGGGTATGGGACTCTACCTATGCCTTGCACTAGTTTGCTTTGACGGAAGCCTTAGGAGGTTGTTCTTATGTTTATGATCTTATAAAGTGACTATTATGTATATGTTGACCTTACATGTTATTGATTCTATATGATGTTAGTTACACTTATGAACATGTTGGTCTATGTTGCTAAAGTATGAGGAGGATTACTCTTGATGCTATGTTATGTGAAGTTAGGTATTGCTTATGGTCCTTTTTTGGTTTACTTGATTGAGTAGGGTTATGGGGCTTTACTTGGTAATTGCACTTGTAGGCTAAATGATGGGTTATGGGTAAGGGTCTTAATTATATTATGATGTTATGAACTCTTATATATGTTGTCTTGACTATACTTGATGATGTTAGTCTTGTGTTGTATATGGTCTTGACTTAAGAGTTATGTGTTTATTGGCTTATATGGGGTTTTGGATGTCCATATGGCTTTTGAAAGTAAATTAGCATGTTTTGAACAAATGTCCTCTTTAGCATGATTTATATTGTTTTATGTGCATATACTCATACTTAGTACAAGTGTGTACTAACCCATATGTTATGTTTACTACAAAATGTAGGGTCCAGTTAAGCTTACAGAAGGCCTTTGAAGACTACTTGGATATTCCCCAAGTGTTCGGTAGGTCCTCACCTTCCGAGGACTATCCCATTATCAACATTGATGTTGTTCTAGTTATAAGACTTCTAGTTCTTTCTTTTTTCATTTGCAGACAATTGTTATATAAGCCTATATGAGGCTCTTTGTTGTAATGAAGTACGGGTTAAGCCCAATTGTTGTATTTGTTTTAGATGGTTCTAATATGAGACATATTATAGACTTCCTATGAGATTATGTTCCTATACTGTGTATGTGAAGTAGAAGCCTTTGTAGTGCTTCCTATTGCGAGGAGTCTAAGTAAACTCCCTATATATATATTATGTGTAAGCGAGAGGTCTAAGTAAAACTCAATGTAGAAGTAAATAAAAAGTTTTAAATTTTCCGCATTTGTAACCTATGAAATGTAATGACGAATGCTAAGAGGTTAACCTTAGTCCTCTTCGAGGACGACGACACCGGTTACTTCTAGGGGGTGCTCCTCGTATGTGACAGTGGCTACTTGAGTTTGTGACTAGAATTTGTTGAGGAACCCCATCGCTTTCTAATTTCTTGATTTTTTTCTATCTAAAAAAAACTCTCTATAAAAATTCTCTATGAAAAAGACACTACCAGTTCTGTCGAAATGGCTACGCAACCGCCGGTGGAGCCTTGCCAGACCTATGACAAAAGATGGACAATATCATCACACACAAAACCCAACTGGAATCACCCGCTAATTCCTTTCCTACTCTACGAATCTGAGAAATAGTGTCGCGATCCTTGTTCAAATTTCTGAAGAAGAGCTACTTTGGGCACAAAAAAATTATTTCCATTTTGCAAGCTGGTTAGATTCATCTAGTTACGATAGATAGAGATGAATTCCATTATAAGGATCTATATATTTACAAAGATTCAACATATTCCACCTTTCCAATCCTGAGTTCTAGCATAACTATTTGGGGGAAATGCGATGGAATCACCTTAGTTGCGCAATAGATTTCTAACTAATTCCAAGGAGATAAACAACAAATTAAGTACATGGGAGGATTCACCAGGTCAAGGCATATATAAATATGTAATGGTTGGTAATTTCAACTGAGATGAAAGTCTTGCCGAAATTTTTGATGAACATGTCAGAGCTCTAGTGAGCCAAGAGTTTGAAATCCTATCTTTCTTGTCTCTAAGGTGGGAGAGGATCCCTAAGAGTTCCTAGATGGAGTGTACAAGGTGTTGAGTGGTATGGGGATTACATCTAGTGAGAAGGCGGAGTTGGGTTTGTACCAATTGAGGGATGTTGCTCAAGTGTGGTACACTTAATGGAAGGACATAGGCCGGTGGAGTCGGGTCCTATTGAGTGGGAAGAATTTAAGGAAGCTTTTCTTGGGAAGTACTTTCCCCATGAGAGGAGAGAAGTTAAGGTAGAGGAGTTTATCAATCTCAAGCAAGGCAATATGAGCGTTGAGGAATACTCTTTGAAGTTCTCTATGTTATCTATATATGCCCCATCCCTTGTGTCTAATCCAAGAGATGAAATGATACGTTTTGTGATAGGTGTCGCCGATCTAGTGAGGGAGGAATGTCGTATGGCGTTACATGATGATATGACCCTAGCTAGACTCATGGTGTATGCCCAATCGATTGAAGAGTCTAAACTTAAGAGGATGTCTAGAAACTTGAAAAGGGGTGGTTCTAGTAACCAAGAGAAATCTAGGTTTAAGAAGAGGGCTCAAACTCAAGAAGAACCTAGGAGTGCTAAGGTGAAATTGAAGAAAGGAGGTGGTTCTCAAAATGTAAATCCTACATGTGTCACTTGTGGAAAGAGGCATTATGGTGAGTGTCTAAGGGGTACCGGAAGTTGCTTTGGTTGTGGTAAGGAAGGACAGAAGGTGAGAGATTGTCCTACCATTGCTTCTAGAGAAAGAGAAGCTAAGCAAGTTGCTCCTAATGTTCCAAAGGATGATGCTCCAAATAAGAGGGCATTTCTATGCACTTTGGACTAGAGGATCAAAGCCGGATGAGAATGATGATGATGATGTTGGTAAGTAATAGTTTATTCTTTTAAGTGTTATGAGTTCCTTCTAAGTGGGGGAGTATGGTTAGTAGATGAGATAGAAAGTCATAGAAGTATGTTGCATGTTGCATTGTGTTTAGAGGTCATGTTGAAATTGAATTTCATTGATTCCTTGTATTGTGAATTTTATGAAGTTATGATTATGTTGTAACATGAGTTTATATGGTGTTACATTGTATATTAGCATGTTTCTACCATGAATTGCCTAAAAGTTGCATTTTTTGGAAAAATGGCCTAAATCACTGTAATGCATGCCTGCTCACTCTAAGAATTTTGAGATTTTGACTAATTCATTCTTTGGTCTAAATTGTTGAAATGTGGTTATAACTGATGTAGATGAGCATGATATTGAATACAATGAGTTTTTGCTAATTGGAATGAAGCATGTGAGTTTTATAACATAATGAGTTATAGAATGTCTTCTAGTTTCTTGTTGTGTTGTGATTCTCTAGATTATGTGAAATTGATGTTTTCTTAGATGTTTGAATTGAATAAGGTGTTATATGGTATGGTCATGATCTTCTAGTTGAATCTCTTTTCTTGGAAGTGTTCGGAGAGTGGCAAGTGTCGTTCGAGAACGAATGTTGTCCAAGTGGGGGAGAATGTAAGATCTCAAAAATGACTTAGGTGAACTAGAGTCTAACATGTTGGTCATGATGGTATAAGGTCCTAAATTGGTATATAATGTGGTATTGAGGCAGTGTCTAAGAGTTTAGGTGCATTGGAAGTCAAACGTCAAGGGACGACTAAGACATTCGACGACTAAGTTACCTAGGTGCCACATATGTGGTTTTATGTGTTTATGTGTGATTCATGAGGTTATAAGGTCGTTAAATGAGTTATTATGGTGTATATAGTCAGTGTGTCAAGTTTCGTGAAGTTTGGAGGTCAAACGTCGAAGAACGTCCATGATGTTCGAAAGTTTTTCCTTGAAACGACCTTGTGTGTCTATGCATGTTTCGTCGAGTTTTACGTGTTCGTTTTGGGTGAAATTCATGTGAGAGGTCCTAAACTCGTATAAAAACATGTTGGGTTGGAAATTTCCGGGCAAACATCCCCAAGGACCATCCAAGGGTCCTTGAGGAAGGACCCATCAAGATGCCCAAGACAGCCCAACCAACGGTTGGCAATCGACGCCCAGTGGGTCAGTCGACGCCCCGATGGTGGTGGATCGTCTATTGGGATTTATTAATGGCAGAGGAAAAGCCAAAGACAAGCCTCAGTACCATACCACGGACCAACAGGACGGTCCGTTGGTCAAGGGACGGGCCGTCGATGGGCAACAGTCGATGGGTCTGTTCTTGCGCGCAGGCCACTGTTAAGTTGAGGGGTGAACATGTAAATTCACCCCACGTCCAAATAATAGGATTGGAGGTTCCTTAAGGGTCTTTTGGGTATTTTAAATATGTTTATAAGCCTAAAACACTTAGAAGATTTCATTCTTCAAAATCAAAAACCCAAATTCCCTTAGAAATTCTCTAGAACTCCATTGGAGCGAAAACTCAAGGAAGGGCTTGGATTGGAGAATTGAGTGGAGATTCTTCATCAAATTGAAGAGTTATCTTCATTGAGGTATGGTTTTTGATCCTTGAAACTCTATTCATCAAGGATCCCAACTTTCAAAGATGTTTTCTAAAGTTTTCAAAGTTGAATTGTCCAATTTCATGATCTATGTATGGGTTCTTGCATTAAAGGTTTTTAAGAATTGATTAGTTATCGAATTGTTACTAAATTGATGATTTTAACTCAATTAACCTATGAACCCATGAATTTGATGAACCCTAGTTTTTGACTAAGTTATGGGCTACTTGATATTGACCTAATATTTATGAATTCTAGTGTAGTTTTCTATGGGCTATTGATTGAAGTAATAATTTTAGTTGTATTAGATTGATGAATATGTAGTGAATTGACCTAGTTTCATTGATTATTGTTATAATTGCATTGAATTATTGTTCTTGGCCATTGGTAAGGGCCTTATGATATTGAATTGGGTGATTTAGCATTGTATTGAGGTGTTGAGGATGGAGTGGTGGTACGCTACCTTACCTTTATTTTATGTATTTTAGACTTCAATTATATTGTTATTGGTATGGTCCACTTATGGTGGCGGTGTTATGTGCTTTACTTTCAATTGATGTGGCCTTGTCGGCATTATTTTAAGTATATGATGATTATGGCCTTGTTGGCAACTACTTGAAGTAATGTTGTTATTTGTGTAGTTGATTATGTGAAGTATGATAATATCTACCTATATGATAAGTAATGTGAAAGTATATGTGGTTTCTTCTATTGATGTTACTTACGTGATCATGTTAGACAATGACTTTGGCTTTATGTGTATAGTCTTAGGGTTGATGTATGCTTATCACTATTTGACTATATGAGACTATGATGGTCATATTGATGATGATATGATAGTGTATCGGATGACTTAAAAAGGATATGTTTATGTCTATGTGTTTCTAGAATGACATGTAATATGTGTTAAAGTGAAGTATGTTGTGTCTTGTCTTAGTTGACTTGTGTCCCTTACCTGATGTATGTATGAAAGTGAATATTTGATGTCTTGACTTAGGATGCTAAAGTCTCTTAGTCTTGTATATATTAATGACATGAGACCTTAAATGATGTTAAGAGGGTCATTTATGTGAAATCTTGAACCTAGTGGTAAGGTTATGAATGTTGAAGTCGAAAGCCGTAATGGTATGCTTCAAGTAAAGGAGTGATTGACTTAAGGTTGATTGGCTGGAACGACATCATATCAAACCTTAGGAAAGTCATGATGAGCTTCTTGTCTCCATTGTAAGGTAGACCTAGTGGACCTTTCCTTGGTAGGGTAAATGTGATTGGGTTATGAACTTGATATGGAACCCCTTTATATGAACCTTAAATGTGAATTACTCTATGAGAACAAAGGCTAGCACCGAATGAGTATGGTAAGGGAAGTAGTTCTAGTTACAGAATGAGACTAGTTTACAAAGCATGCCCTTCATATTCCTTAACCATGTGCCTACATGGGATGTGTCCAAGTTCTACCATTGGCAAGTAGAACACCCTCATCGTAGTAGGATAGAACTTCGAATTCCATGTCTTGATATCATGGTATATGTCGGTTATTGCCTATTCTCATCATATGGGATACCTACTAGCATTAGAGAAGTTCTATGAAGTTTAGGTGATGATATGGGACGCTATCTATACATTGCACAATAGGCTTTGAAGGTGTTAATTGGAGTTCCTAGGTCTTTTCCAAGACCATTATTTGAATGTCCTTTATGTGATGAATGTCTCCTAAATGAACTAATGAATGTAATGACTTAACCTAAGAAAGTATGTTAAATGAATAAGTACTTAACTAGAGTAGTTAAGGGTTGTCTAGTTAAGGTGTGAAGGGGGCATAGGAATGGTCACTTCGTATATTTTACCTAGATGAGTCTTAAGAATGACTCTAGTTAGGGAAGATGTTGATTATGTAGACATGATCTAAACTTAGGTAGTCTTAAGGATTATTTAGGTAGTCTTGAAGAGGTCAATCATGGAAGTTATCTTCTTGATTTACTTAAGTAAGTCTTTTGATAGCCTTGGTAAGGAAATATCATATTACCTATATGTTGATGTATTAAGTGAGAATCATTCTATCCTAGGTAGTCTATAGGATCTCTTAAGTGTGTATGTGTCTTATTATAAGTAGTCTTGAGGGTCATTTAGACATGCTTAGGGAGGTTGTATGGGTGGTCTCTCTTTGTGTTGCTTAAGTGAGTCTTAGGATAGCTTTTAATGAGTAGACTACATGCTAGAAAATGTTAGAAGGAATAAGAAAGCACTTCACTGTAACAGCAGTGAATATAGCTCACTGTAAGGTTACTTTTTAAAAATGCTTTAAAATGATTAAATGTTATCTTATGTGTTTCTAAGTTGATAAATATTGTTCTTATGATTATGATATGATTTTTAAGTGAAAAGATGCATATTTCTAATAAATATCCGTTTTCATGATTTTTATGCATAATGTCATGCTCAGTACATGTGGTTGTACTAATTCCATGCTTTTATCTATCTCTATAGTGGTTGGTAGGTGAGGAGCATTTGGGAAGCAAGACTTGGATCGTAGCATCATTCAAGTGAAGTTGAAGTATGTCCTCAATTGACTCGAGGGCATATATAGATGTCTATTATGTTTCTTATTGAAGTATTGTAATAGACTAAGTATTTCTATTTTCGTATGGTGTATGGGCCGTGTCCCAAGTATTCTCGTGTCTAAGTTTGATGAGATTGAGACTTAATATTTCCTATGATTTTATATGAAAGAGTTTTTAAAGACTATGAAATGTTTTGTGAAAAGTTTTAATTCCACACTACTTTTCATTATGTATATGCGATGAATGATATGTAAGGGCTTGTACAAGACCTCCGAGAGGTCAAGTACGCCGGTTGCAATCCGAGATTGACCCTATTTTCTAGGGTGTGGTTTCGGGATGAGACATTATATTGTTTTATATGGTTTGATGCTCCTCATCATCCCGTTCGCGGCTAGATTCAGATTGTGCTCCAATTCTTGGGATTGGTGAGTCCTCATACTTCAAGGGAAGTACCATAAAGATTTTATTGCATTATTTCTTATAATTTTGAGACTGTACGTGACGTATAGGTTACGTCTCAACTACTCTATTGATGTTTAGAATGGCTCGTCAAGACTAAGTATGTTTTCGCACTTGTGTTTCAAACTCTTTTTATGAGATTATACTTCTTACCTAAGCTCTCATATTTCATATGTTATTGTGTTGTATGTATGCCAAGTGTAGGACTTCTAGGGGTATGATATGTCATATCACGTTTAGGGTGTACTTTGGATCGTGACAATCCTCCTCGATCTTTATCTCGAGGTTTGTTAGTCATGTGATTAATTCATTAAGCACATTAAAAATTTATAACTTCACTCATAAGTAAGGTGTACAACTGCTTCTTTAGGTACAATTTATTTGTCAACGTTTTGGACGTGTATAGATATTCTAACCTTGTCCAAATGTCACTTGCACTCTCTTCATCAATGGTGTTATTAACCACATTTTTTGTTTAGTGTAAGTCATTTGCACTAGTAGCCTTTTCATCCATTTTGTCCCAATCCTCAAGTTTCATAGGTTCGTGCTTTTTGGATTTGCTGCCTAGTGCCTTTTGCAAACCTTGTTATATGAGCGAATCTCTCATCCTTGTCTGCCACATTGAGAAACCGCTATCACCGTTGAATTTTTATACCTCGTACCTTACTCCGGGCATTTTTTGGTCATTGAATACAACATGACATACTAAAAAAAAATTCTAGAGAACATTTGCTCTGATACCAAATGTTGAAAATAAATCCACCAAAAAAATAATATTTGGAGTAATAAAAGCAATAAAAGTGGAACACAACAATAGAGTTAATCAACAAGAACAAAAGGACCAATAATGACAACAAAAAAATTACATGGAACCCTCATGAATAAGGGAAAAACCACGGGGCGAGGAGAACAATTCATATCACTGTTATAAGGAATTTTACATTTGTAGATCTGAGTAAAAAAAAAAACTCAAAACTACACACTCAAAAAAAATAACGCTCTTTTAATTTTTCCACATCAGTACAATATCGTTCACACTCTCTATTTTTCCTCAATTACTATTTTCATCTATGATATCTCACTCTTTTTTTTTCTCTTTTTTTTTTGTGTGTTTGAGAATGAAGAATGAAACACAACCCCCCCCCCCCCCTCCTTATAGATGTAAAATGTAGTAGCATCCAAATGTGTTTAGCAATTGATTTTTTTTCTACAGCTTACCAACATTTCACTTCAAGGAAAGAAGGAAAAAATCAGTCAAGTAAATTGGCCCATGAATATCAAATTTCTTCCAAATCTGGTTAGCCTATGACGTTCTCAGATTTGTCAAGTTTGACACATAGGGATGGATCCCACATAATTAACATCGCTCCGGTAACATCTGAAGTTTGGAGATAGAGTGGGTGATTGTGATCTAGTGTGGTTACTTTATTGAAAATTATATTATCAATCGTCATTGTGTTGCAATATATCACTCACAACCATCACTATTGAGTTTACAAGTGCCTTTTTTAACTAACTAACCTTTTTAACTAACTAACTAACTAACTGGTATATGTTATTCTCTAACTAACTAATTACTGAATTAGTCCTCCACTTCTCTTTTTAACTGACTGCTACGCACCACTAACTTTTAATAATTACATCTAAAAGTTCAACAATTTATAGCTGAAACCTTAACGCCCAATTAGCAAAGGGAATATGTACAAGTGAATCATATGTTATAATCATATCTAAAGTGAAAAGTACTAGTCTTATATTCTCACCGAGAAGAAAAAATGTGAAATTAGATGAACTCATTATTTTTTATTGGGTCAATTTTATTTTTTCTTTGAGGCATTCTAAAAAATTTCATAGATTGCATGATTCTAAATGGATGGCAACTATAACAAGTGAAAAAATAATTACAATTCAGATTAACAGAAAGGTGTACGAATTACAATTACCTTTGAAAAGTATGAGTTGTTAGGAGTGTGTATCCAATGGTGAATACTTCAATTAAAAGACACCAATTTGAACACTAAAGCAAGCTACAACACATCAGGTTAGAAATGTTACTTCACACTGTTTGCAACAAATTTAATATATGAAAAATAAAAACAAAATTTGAAGAGACTAGAATATTTATGTACAATTTTTTCCCTCCCTTCATTCTTCTCTATGAAATTTCTCGTTGATTCGAGTGTTGTTTGTGGCGTATTTTTCAAACTTTGAATTTAAATATTCATGGATGTCTCTTAAGGAAATATAACACCATTTGAACCAGGGTTTAGAGTGGAGTAATCATCTTAACTGGAATCAAATACATCTTGTAGAGTCCCAAAAATTTTCAATGCATACCCACAATTTGATATTGTTGTTTGTTTACAAAGGACAACACACACCTCTCTAATGAACTAGCTCACAAGGCTCTAGCTAGCATGAGTTAAAAGTGTTTTTTTATTTTTAACTTGTTTTTTTTATCTTCTTTCATAGCCTCTATTTTTAGTTATCATGCCTCCAAAATAGTAACATTTTGGAAGAAGACATTATTCTGACCAAAAAATGAGGCATACTAAATTACGTTAAAAATAATGAGTTTGCCTAATCATTGTTTCCAAATTGAAGATTAAGCCGATCCATGGCGTTTGACCAAAGTACAAAAATGTGCTACTACTAATTAACCATCACGTTGTTCAGTACTTTATTAAACGCATTTTTCTTTAAATTAAGATCATACATTGAAATGGAAAAATCTCTTTAAAAATTAGGACTTATAGTAGCCCTGGGTGCAAGGTAGATCTAGGAGTTCATCCGAACCTCCTGAATAGAAAATTACATTCTATATTTTTCACATTGTATATAGAAGGTGGTTTAGTGGGTTCAAATTTCACCTTGAGGTTTCAAGTTCAAATAACATTTTTATTTTTTGAGTGAAAAATTCAGATCCATCACTATGACAGGGTGCAACAACCTTTTGCAACACTTCAAACAGTGGTCCATACACCGATTTAATGTATTTCCTTGGTAAAAAATTTGGGTATGGATGCAACAACCTTTTCCGACACTTTGAACAGAGCAGTCCATTCTACTAACATAGCCAGAAGGATAAAGTGACCTTTTTGATAACTATATCGTTGGTATTGTGTTAGAGTGGGAAGAGTTCCACACTGGACTAGTTGTTTCCTTATACGAAATTAGCTAATCCTCAAATGAGCTAACTTTTGATATTAAGTTAGGCCTAAAGGCAATTGATGTCAGAGTCAGGTTCATCTCCGTTCAATGCTCCACTTAGCAGTCCGAACAGAATTAAACAATCATCCTCTTGTAAGCTAGCTAATATTTGGGGTTGAGTTCATATCACACTTGTAGACTAGTTTCTCATCAACGGCTATTCTAGAGCCACTAACATATTAAAAGCTTGTTTGATATACTATGCCACTAAGATACTCTAGGATATCCTAGAGATTACCATGTACTATCCCTTCTCGAGAGGGAAGTCAAGCAGGTAGGAAAATGCATACATCCGTTTGGAGCGTTGGGTGAGCTAGTCTATATTTGTATGAGTTTATATCAGAACATATGGTTCTTATATCAGAGATGGTAGGATATCTCATCTCTAGTAATATTATAAGAACAATTTCCAGTCAAATGAGGGGATTAGTCCTCTATATTCAAGTCCAAAGTATAGATACCCTAGATATAGTATTACTACAATAACACTTATCAAATGGCTTAGTTACACAAGCTAAAAGTCCAACTTTAAATTGTTGAACCACCTGTCATCATGTAAGGTCTTCTAATATAGAAAGTGTTGAACTACTAACAATGCCTAATGGTCACTTATCAATAGCAACACTTGTTATTGCTAGTGGCCATATTAGAAGGTTATGTTGACAAGTTTTTAGTAACAACTTGTAATGGTGGGTGTTGTCTATTGGTGAATGTTTATAAGTGAATGTTTATAACTTCGTTGTATGAAATTATTTCAGTTCATGTAACACTTGAGCATTCACTATTCACCTATAGCAGTTGATAAGCACATGGACGACCAATGTAACGAAACATGCTGTATTAAAATTTGCAGATGAAATCTACTCTAAACAGACACGTCCAAGGCAGATAGCTAAGAAATTTATTTCACATCACATACGGCAGACATATATTTAAAGAGGATAAAACTCCAGCCAGTCAGTCAGGTTGGAAAATTGTGCTGGAAAGCAGTATTATAAAGAAAGAAGGTAAGGTATAGTCATAAGTTCCAGGCAGAAAATGATGGCAAAAACATTTACCAGTCAGGCACCCTTTAGCAACAAAACCCAAAAAAGCAGGCATCAAAAGTCACTACTTGACTGTAACAATCTTGATCACAGAAGCAGTTCCAACACGGTGAAGGGCTACAACGGAATCTCCTTCCTTGCATAATCCTTTTGTTTTGGCATGTTGAAGAGCAAAATACAGTGCTTCTTCTGTAGACTCTTCATGGGACGCCCTAGCTGACCCTGCATGCAGAACTGGAACCAATCCCCTGAAGATAAGGCTGTGCCTTGCTGGAGACTCATCACTGCAAGTCCAATCAAAAGAATCAGTCTTGATCTCAGGGACAACCACAGACAATATAGGCATTCCAGGCCTGTACTTGGCCACCAATTTTGCCGTACTTCCTCCCCTGGTTAACACAAGAATTAGAGCAGCTTTTGCAGAATTAGCGGTACGAACAGCAGAAGACGCAAGGCTCTCCAAAGGACTCATGGGAACTGGTGCATTAGCCATAATTCTTTTAAACACATCTGGATAATCAATTGTGCTCTCTGCTTCAATACAAATCCTGGCCATGGTTCCCACTGCAAGATCAGGATAAGCTCCAGCAGCTGTTTCACCACTAAGCATGACACAGTCTGTGCCATCAAGGACAGCATTGGCAACATCTGTTGCTTCTGCGCGAGTTGGTCTTGGAGATTTGATCATGGACTCCAACATTTGTGTTGCTGTGACAACAGGTTTCCCTTGGATGTTGCACTTGTAAATCATTACCTTTTGAGCCAAAAAGATCTTTTCAATTGGAATTTCCATTCCCAGGTCACCTCTGGCTACCATAAATGCATCAGAGTTGGCAAGAATGTCATCAAAATTTGCTACACCTTCCTGGTTTTCAACCTAAGAAGGAAATAACAAAATTAAGAGTATTTTGACAAGTTTGTGATTCTAATTCAGTAATGTCAAGGTGAAAAAAAAAAGCAATTAAGTTGACAATTGAAATCAGATGAGAGGATAGATTGCCACAAGGTTAGTTCAACTCATGATGTTAATCCTGATTAAATGGCTAATTAGTTAGTGTGTTATGTATGACAGTCAAGGCTATCTAGAAATACGATGCAGTAAAGTGAATGGGCAACTGAATCAGACCTTAGACATTAGAAGGATGTTCTTTGCATGTTCACCTAGCAGCTTCCGAACCTCCACAAGATCTGAACCCTTACGAACAAAAGATAACGCAATCATGTCGATATGATTTGGAACTCCCCAGTTTAAGATGTCATCCTTGTCTTTATCTGTTAATGTTGGGAGATCCACAATTACTCCAGGGAGATTGACATTCTTTCTTTCCCCAAGAAGAGCTGTGTTCTCACAGCGGCATCTTACCAAACCTTTCTGTTTGTCACAAGACAAAACGGTGAAGGTGATTGTGCCATCTGCACAGAGGATGACACTTTGTGGCTTTACATCCTCTGCTAACTTTTTGTAGCTCATGCATATCGTACTCTCATCACCTTTAATGCCGTAATCAGTTGAGACTATGATCTCCTGACCTTGTTTAAGTTGAACAGGCTTACCATCTTTTAAAAACCCTGTCCGAATTTCAGGACCCTACAAGATAGATAGATAGATGAATATGAACAATGTGTTTCGTTCAAGACTAATTGGGCATCAAAGTTAGGGTTCTCTATTGTAAAAAAATACACAATTCCATAATTAATAATTAATAATAATAAATAAATAAAAAGCGACCCGATTGACCGACCTTGGTATCAAGCATAACGGCACAGAGAATACCAGTATTCTCCATAGCCTGTCGGAGATTATCAATAGTCTCCTGATGATAGTCATGAGATCCATGAGAAAAGTTGAATCTGGCAACGTTCATGCCAGCCCGGAGAAGCTTCTCGACCATGGGAACTGAGCGAGATGCTGGGCCTAAAGTGCATACAATCTTGGTCTTAGGCCTCTTGACATTGTTGTTGTTGTTTCCAATCGCCATAGCCAAAAGGAAGGAGATAAAACTGAAATAATAATATTGTGGTGAGAGAAGGAATAGTAGAATAGTAGGTGGAAGAATAAAAAAGAAACGTACGGCGTGCGGACTTGACGTGATCTTGAACTTTTCTTCTATTTATTTATTATTATTATTATTAGTGTGTAGGGACCACTATATTCTTCACACAAAAGCTATTCCTTTCCATTTTTTTTTGGATGGTAAGATTATATTTTTATTATATTAGAAAAGTCTTATTCAAACATGTGTGCTTTGTGTCAATTTTAAAAAGTTGAAGGGTAAATTAGTTATTAAACACTATTTCATTGGTGGCTCAAGATGGACGCATGTTATTCTACGTGTACTTTGTATATTTCTCCATCTGCCAATAAGCCTAATTCAACATGTGTGCTTTGTATCAATTTTAAAAAGTTGAAGGGTAAATTAGTCATTAAACACTATCTCATTGGTGGCTCAAGATGAACGCATGTTATTCCACGTGTAGTTTGTATATTTCTCCATCTGCCAACATTAGCATCCTCTTCATATGATAATCTTCTAGACTTGTATCATAATCTCCTTCTTCAGAAACCTCACAAGGAGTAATTTAAGGTAATACATGTTTGTTTCTTTTTACCTGCCGCAAAGATAACATTTTATTCATGTCAAATAAACTTTGAATCTGTTATCATGTTTTGTGTTGATTTATAGAATGGTGCTGACAGAAATAGCTTTCAAGATAGAGACTTATTACGTCATACTCAGCTTTGTCAACAGGCAAGATCTTTTCATATCTTTGGATTAGTAATATAAAAATATATAAATGTGTATGACCCATGGATTTAGAGTTAATATTGTGTTCTATTGTTAGTATTATGAATCTTTTCACAGTACTTTGTTTTTCACTCAAGTTTGTTCTTCCTCATAGAGCTTTAATTTATTTGAATTTCTACTTACTTATTTGTTGAATTTTACAAAAAAAAAACATGTCACAGTTTCAGTTAGAGTTGTAATTCTTATATGTTCTACAATCGTCTTAGTTGTGGTAAATCATATTATATGTTTATCTATCAAGATGAATAATTAGTGCAGAACTCTATAATAATCGTATATTAATGAAAATGTGAGAATAACTTATAATTTCTTCATGTATCTCTGCAATTTGCTGCTAAGATGTATTTTACTTAGTTTTCATGATTGAAGGTTAAACAAAAAATAAAGAGATAAAATATGAATTAACAAAATAATATTTTTATTCTGTGGATAACCAGCTCGATGCCTATCTTATCCATTTTTTGATGTTAGATTGGTTATTTTATTTTAATAATAATTTACCAATCTGTAAGTGTTTGAGACACTTCTTGAGTGAATTAGACTTTGTATTATGTTCTAATTTAGTTGTAAGGTTTAGACCTTGTTGTGATTAACAATGTCTCTTTCTACTATATACGTTTAAGTGATTTTATGTCTTGACACGATGAATCTCCTTATTGATAACTTTTACAATTGTTCACAAGTGTTTTTCCTTCTTTCGTAGGCAAGAATCAGGATGTCCTTTGTCTGTGAATGCAAACCCTAATGTATTTGTTAAAGAAATATATATACTTCTATATTTTAGTTTTTGATGTCTTAGATATATTTTTTCTTGATTATTACAAGTGCTATATTTCTCCTCTTGAATGGCTCCATTAATGAATACTTGAAACAATCACATTTTGTTAACGAAGGATCCTTGCAAAAAGGAAAAAACATAGGTAAAATGACAAAAAGTAGTGACAAGCATGCTAAACACCGTAAAATGTGTGTCGATATGTCTATGGCGGAAAGCGCGTGAAAAGCGAGAGACAACAAGTAACCACCTTCATTTGAGCAAGTTCTATGGATCCTGCTGAGCCAGCATTTACATTTCAGGAAAATATTGTTATTGCCAACTCTTGCTCGATTTTCAAAATAGGTTAGAATTATACCCTTAAAATCTCTATGTATACGAGCAACTCTCCAATATACTATTTTTACACCACTAGATATGCTTTCATCATGAACCAAGGTGATTTATCCTCTTCGAAAAAACTGAGCCTATGAAGTCGTATTGATCATGTAAATGTCACTGATATATTTTTGTTACGCCTTCCTCTTCTCATCTTCTCTAGAAAAACGTTTCTCTTTTACTGCATTTGTTACACCTGAATCGACTTCTATTTGCAAGGATAATTTCTGTTAGCTTACATATAAAGAGAGAGTTGGTTTAGAGTGGTATCTTCAACTTGTTTATTGATAGATGAGATCAACAATGTGAGTTCTGTTAGCTTATATAAAAAAATTGTCTACTTGAGCTAACAAAGGTCAAGTTAACTTTGTTTGTATTATTTCAATATATTCCCCCGAAGATGTATATGCTAGATATTTTCATACAAAATTCCATGTCTTCAACCCTCTGTTTATGTCTTTCCATAGTTAATCACATTTTCGTTCAATTCTTTAAAATGTGGCTCCTTTCTTTCATTACGTATCTCCTCTATGGGTTGCTTAGAGAAAAAATAATCTTGTTTTGCTTCGCCATAAAATAAAAGTAATCTACCTCTAATATTATGTACTATCTGTACAAATTTCATCTTGTTGGTATTTTTTAGTATTACAGTTCCTTAATTGGTCTTGCATCGGTATTCATAACGTTTAATATGTTAACCCTATTCTCTTATTATGCCAGAATATAAGGTGAAATATGTGGTAAAGCATTTTCATTGGGAGGCAAGATGATTCTTCAAAGTTACAAAATGAGGTGAAACACAAAGAAGACTTGACCAATTACCCACAAGATGTCAAGAGATCATATGAAGCCAACAAAATACTTTCCTTCATTAGATGAAAACAATCTATAAAAAGAAAGCAACCAACCCACCATGCAGAAGTTAACTCAATGTTACATAATCTAATTCCTCCTGGCGTTGATAGCAAAATTTAGAACAAGAAAGCAGATGACTCAATTGTTAGTGATTGTATGTATGAACATGTTTAACCATCTTTTATGAAATTCAATTACATGCACACTCTTTATTTGACAATTCTGAGAAAACAAATATAGTACACTATATAAGACACAATATTGCGCCTGTGCTTACACGACCCAATCACGTCTAGTAATATATATATATATAGTTAGAGAATTACATGGTTTTGAGACCTAATGGCCTCTACATTTTTTCCATAGTTTGCTATTACATCTAGATTCCCAAAACATGTCAACTTATTACAAGTTGTCCTTAAAACTAGTCTAGTAGCTATTACACCTTGCTGGTCATCCTTAATTAGAGTTATAGCTTGCTCCGGAGGTGTAGATAATATAGTGACATAGGCGGACGGTGTTAGCTTGGTACCTATCTTTGACAAAAAGTCTTCTACCTTGTTTGCTTCCCGGAAACTATGCCGGACCATCGGATTCCCCAACCTCTTCATAAGCAACCTGCAAAGATTAACATTAGTTGTATAAATAGAATGAGAGGCTTTTAATGCTTCAATTGTTTCAGTAGAGTCCAACTCTACTTTGATAGGGCCAATGGCTGACTCTGTGGCTCAGTTTAAACCGTCTAGAAGAGCTTCTATTTCAGCCATGGTATGGTTTTGGGCATTTGTGTTACGATAAAAACCTATTACCCAGTTACCATTATGATCCCTAATGACACCTCCAGTGCCACCCTTGTTGTGCTCCTTTGGAAAACATCCATCAGTGTTAAGTTTTAAGGTTCTTTCTTTGGGAGGGGTCCATTTTATATTAATGAGATCTGAGGATTGAAGGTTGTGGCGCTGGTGTGAGTATTGATGGTATTCCATCAATTTGCTTTTCACTTTTCTCGGTGGTAGAGAGGAATTCTTAGAGTTGAACGTATTATGGTTTCTATTTTTCCATAAACTCCAAAGGGAAAAAGGGAAAAAAATCTAGCCAGTTGTGAATATTACTATTTTGCAGCAACTTAATATTCTTCAAATACTGGAGCCAGTGTATTTGGAAGGGAGTGTAGATTTCAGGAATGCCTAGGTCTAGCCAGAATTTTTTTGCAATATGAAAATGAAATAAATATGGGTTATAGATTCCTCTTCTTGTTTACAAATGGTACATGTGTTATCAGGCACCATGTTAATATGATGTAGGAAAGAGTTAGTTGGAAGTGTATTATGGGAACATAACCAAAGGAAAGAATTTGATTTTATTTAGAATATCTCTTTTCCGAATCCAGTTAAACTGGTAAGATGAAACGAGAGTTAGTATAAGAGTTTGGTGGACAAATTTGGTGGGAAAATAGCCATTAGAGTTTCCCTTCTCAATAAGGTATATCGATATTTAAGGGATCAGGGTTTAAATTAATATTATTAACATTTTCTTTAATATTTGGTGGGATATACATATCCACGACATCCCAATTCCAGTTATGGTTATCCCAAACGGAGGAAATGGTAGCAGTTTCATATTTCCAAGTAAAGGGTACCTTGAACTAGTTGTCTTAAAGGGGGATTATTAGGTATCCATCTATGGTACCAAAGGCTAATAGAATTACCATTTTTTGGGGCCCATGCAGTATTTTTTTCACATGACAATATTTTGCCCAATAAAGGATTTTTTATTCGAGATTTTCTTATTATACTTCATCTTCATGGTTTGTGCCCAAAGATTTGAGGATTCGTAAGAAATCTCCAAGCGAGACTAGCCATCATAGTTTTATTTTTTATATGAGCTAACTGGATCCCAAGGCCTCCATGCTCTTTGGGAGAGGCTACAATTTTCCATGCTACATAGTGAATCTTCTTTTTGTGATTTGTGGAACCCCATATAAAATCCCTTTGAATTTTATCTATCATGTTATTTTTTTTTTGGTAAGCAGAAATATTGCATCGAGTATGATGGTATAGCATTGAGAGTAGACTGAGCAAGTACTAAACGTCCAACAGGTGTTAAAAAATTAATCTTCCAAGAGGAAATTTTTTTCTTCATGTTATTTATAATATATTGAAAATCCGCAGGCTTTGATTTGTTATTCAGGATAGGGAAACCGAGATACTTACCAAAGTGTACGGAGGGAGAGATGTTGAAATATTGTTTGATCAAGAGTTTAGTATCTTCATTACAATATTTTGAGAAGATGCCTTTAGATTTTGTTGGGTTAATTTTTTGTCCAGACAGACAGGTAAAAATATTCATACACTTGTGCATGGTGTGAATGGAAGTATATGCCTAAGAAATAAGTGTGAGGTCATCTGCGAAGAAGAGATGTGATAATAGTGAGCCATTTTTTCTAAGAGTTATAGGCTTCCATAACAAGATATCGACTTGGTAATTAATATACGATGAGAGGAGTTCCATGCAAATGATAAAGATATATAGAGCCATGGGATCACCTTGTCTTATGCCTCTAGAGGGGGAGAAGAAGTCTGTACGAGTACCATTAACTAGGACATCTATGTTGCTACTGGAGATGCAACTCATAATGAGCTTAGAAATTTTTGGTGGGAACTTCAAATGGTGAAGGGCTCTCTTAACAAAAGACCATTCAAGTCTATCAAAAGCCTTTTCTAAATCTAATTTAAGTATCAGGCAACCTTTATGATTCTTAGTATTCTTAATGTGAGTCAAAATCTCTTGGACTAAGATTGCGCTATCGCAAGCTCTACGTCCTTTCAGGAAGCTGGTTTGGTGTGGGCTGATTAGATCATTTAGAAAAGGTTTAATTCTATTGGCTATAATTTTAGTAACCACTTTATAAATGGTATTACATAACCCTATTGGTCTAAAATTTTAAAGATGATTTGCATTTTTAAACTTGGGAACAAGACAGAGAAAAGTCTTATTTAATTCCTCAGGCATTATTTGAGTTTTGAAGATATCATGACAACATTTGAGAACCGAATCTTTCACAGTATGCCAATGTTGTTGGAAATATTTTGGATGAAGACCATCCAGACCCGGGGATTTGAAGAGTTTTAAGGAAAAAAGGGCTTGGATTACTTCTAGGTCTAATAAGGGTTCATCTAAGCGAGAAAGATCTAATTTATGGAAGCTGGGGGTTGCTCTCTTAATATCCCCCCAATAAGTAATTGAATGATTCGTGGTAAAACACAAATTATAATAGGAGTAAGTATATTCTACGATTTTTTTACGACTAGTAATCGGTTCATCATTATCATCTTTGAAGAAAGAGATATTATTTCGTCTCCTCCTATTTAGTACTGAAAGGTGATAAAAATTGTATTTGCATTTCCATCTCTTACCAAATTAATTCTAGATCGAAGTTTCTAATAATCTTCTTCTAATTTTAGTATGTTGTTATATTCTTTATGGAGCGTCATTTCTAAATTTTGAAGATAGTAACTAGTTTGATAGGAGGGGGAATTTTGCATACCTCCCAATCTGGCTAGAATATTTTGTTTCTGTCTAAAAATATTACCAAAAGTATTTCTGCTCCAAAGCTTGGCTTCTATCTCAAAGAGAGATGATGCACTGCTAAAATCTTTGTTAATCCAACATCTTTCTACTAAATTTTTGAAACTGGATGCTCTAGCCAGAATTTCTCTAGTCTAAATGTTTTAAACTGGTTTTCTAAGGACGGTTTAACAAGGGTTATAAGAAACGGATTGTGATCGGAATGAGTCTTGGGGATGTGGGTGACTTGGGCATTTGGATATTTTACAATGCATTCTTTATTAGAAAAAGCTCGATCAATTCTTTCAAGGATAAGATCGTTTCTTCCTCTCCTATGGTTTGACCAAGTATATTTACAGCCTTTAAACTCTAGATCAATAAGGTTGCAATTATTTAGGCAGTTCCGAAAATTGTTGCATATCCTAGAATTTATTTTTCTTCTACCCCATTTATCTTGTTGATTTAGGATTTCATTGAAGTCACCCGCAATAAGCCAAGGGCCATTAAGGAAGGAGTTCATATTCTCTAAATTTTTCCACATAATGTTTCTTTTATAGTTATTTCTACTTGCATAAATAGCCGAAAAATATCAAGAAAAATTTGTAGGGAATACCTAGATAATTGCATGCAGTTCCTGAGCATCTTTTTTCTTCAAGATTACACTGACCATGTTAGCAAACCACATTATCACAATTCCTCCAGCTCTTCTTTGAGCAGGTACCTCAATGTAGTCGTCAAAATTAAACTCACTTTTTAGGTTATTGTGATCATCCATCTTAGTTTCTAGTAATGCCACAAAATAGGGGTTATGATTACGGATAAGTTCCCTAAAATTTCTTTTAAAGTTTTCATTATTTACTCTTCTAGTGTTCCAGACCTTGAAGCTAGTTTGCTGATTCATTGGATTGTGAGTTATCTGAGGGTTCTGGATCTCCTCATTCTCTAGAGTTGGGATTAGAGATGCCCTCATAGTTGGGGTCATAATCACTACATGTTTCGCCAAGTCCTTGTTCAGTGGTGGCCTTAGAACGAATGAGCATTTCTTCAGAGCTATTGGACAATTGTGAATGTATTTTTGTCTTCATTTTTGGAAAAACCATAAGGTCTAAGTGTGCGAGATTTGATATTTCAGTGAACGAGACCCTTCTCCTTAGAATCTTGATTCTTGGGGACTCGCAGTAGGGGGAGGATAGTCTGTTGGTACTATGTCATGAGGCATCATGGGGATTATTATTGGACGTCCTTGTTGGACTGGCATGGGTTGCCATAGGAAGAGAAGTGGATTGGCATTTATCGGTTCCGGGGGAGTGAAGAAGGGGGTCTGCACTAGATTGTGCATGTTGGGGAAAGGAGCTAGATGATGTAGTAGGTTCCACAGAGTTTGAATTGTTTGCATGAAACCCGGAGCAAGGTTGGGGGTTATCGGGTACTGCAAGTTTGCATTCCACATATGGTTGACAAGGTTCTCCGTTGCCAATTTCATCCCTTCTGTTATGAGTTGCGCTTGGAAATTCTTATTTTGTAGTATGATCAAAGTTTCTGTTCCATTGATGTCCATCGAGAAAATGGTTGCATGGTTCTGCAGACCTGTTTCTAACCAGGATTGAGATTGATGGAGGGGATGTACAGGTTCTGTTTCATACAGAAGCGGATGTTGCACAATGTGGGTTGGAATTTGTGGTAAGTATTCCATCATGGGATCGAATACCCTCGGAGATCTCACTACAGGCGATAGTTTGATCTTCTGGTGATGAGGGATGTGTGTTTTGAACGTTATAAGAAGTAAGTTTTATCTTGTTTTTATCGTTAGAGTTTGCTTGGTTGAAGTGAGGTAATGATTGAATATCTTTATAGGAAGATATTCTGATGAAGTTATTGGTTGGATCTTGCATGGGGGAGTTGGAGTAAATATATTGAGTATTAGAATTGCAAAGATTACTAGTGAGTTTGTGAGAGGGGGCGGCCAGGTGTTTTAAAGTGTCAGAGAATTGATTGGTGTCAATCTGCATGTCTTCTTTGCTTTTATTATCAAGGGTTTGATTAGAGAAAATTGAATGGTAAGGGGCTTGATAGGGTTTTACTTTATTTTCAGTAAGTCCTTGGGGGTTATTTTTGTCATTTTCGGTTGGGGGCTCAACAGTTTGAGAAGCTGGAAGGGTAGCTTCTTCTTGAGAATTGGTATAATGAGCCGCATTATAATTTGTTTTGTCAGGAACATTAAAGTCAATTTAAGCATTCATAATAGAGCTTATGTTGGGGTCTTCCAAGGTTGATAAGATACTGTATTTATTTTTAATATTTTTGCAGGGTTCCTTATGAGTATTAAAAGTAGTAGGGAACTTATTAGAATTATTAATATTAGTAGAATTAATTTTAATGCTAAGATTTTTTGGGGCATGAGGGTCTATTAATCTTGTAGTATAAATTAGTGTCTGAGATGATATAGATTTACCTGGGGATGGTGTTTGAATGTTTACCTCTATACCCGGTATCGCTGCCTGCAAAACTGGTTGTTCATCCATATCTTGATGTTTCTTCCTTTGTTTCAAGACTCGACTCCTTTTCTGGAATTTTACTGTATGCCATTCATCTTCCAGCTTTGTTTTAGGTTCCATAGGCGAAGTGTTGATGCCAGGATCTGACTGAATTTTTACCTGTAAGCATTTGCTTGCAGTATGCCCCAATCTTCCACACGTTGTAGAGAAAAAACCTTGTCATTCATACACAATAGGTTGTATGTGATTTCCAATTTTTATAGAGCTTAGAATTGGCTCTTCAAGAGGGATTTGCACACATATTCTTGCATATCTACCCCTTAAAGTGGAGCTGGTGCATATGTCAATTTTTAGTAGTTTTCCAATAGAATTTTCTGTTTTTTTTTAAAAAAATCTCCATAATAAAATTTTGTAGGTAATTGAGGTAATCTAAGCCAAATCGCTGATATGTTAGTTTTTTTTTTTTTTTGGGAACAAAAATTGGTTTCCATCTCTGAACAGTAAGAAAATGGTTATTAATAAACCATGGTCCATTATTGAGTGCCTTGGCCATGTTTTCCTCTTTTAGGAATTTCACAATATAGTAGTCTTCCCCAGGTCTATGAAAGGAAAGGATTCTGATGGTTTCCATAGTTGTGTGATTTTGGCCTTTAAGTATTGATGATTAAATCTCTTTCCTAGTAGTTTTATAATAAGGGCATACTTCCAAGGTGTATATAATCTCTTGTTATCTTCTTCCAAGAGGAAAATGGTTTTGATTTTTTTGGTAATTTCTTCTGCTTGTTCTTCTCCTAGTGTCTCTTCCTCTTCACTTACCAGATTAGGTGTGTAATCATCCATATGTAGATCTATTACGCAATCATTTAATAACAAGGCTGCTTTAAAGTCTTGCTGGGAACTTGCAGTGTTCTTTGTTCCATCTCCATCCACCAGATTTTTCTTATCAGTTTTTTTTTTCGAGTTGTACAGTTAGGGGGAGGTGATGAATGTTCTTTGTTTTGCATAAGAGGAGAGAGCATAAGAGATTTTCTTATGAGCATATCCTATTATTTATTACATAAAGTTTAAAGGAGAGCTTATTTTTTTTCTTTCTTATGTTTCACGTTACTAATGTTGCAAGAAATGAACTCATTCCTTTCCATTCACTTCCACAACCATTTCCTTTTCTCGCTTTTCAATACACCCCATTTCTATTTTATTTTTTTATCATAAAGGGTTAACCTAAATATAAAAGAATTCTAATATATTACTGCCCCATCAAACTTATACCATTTTTTGAACTAGATAATTAAAGTTTCTACGAGTCTTATTCCCACATAAAATCATTTTAAAGTAGCATATATTCCTCCCTTTTCGATCATTCCTAGTTGTAGTAAGGCAACTGCAAATCACGCAGTAACCCTAATTTTCCATCTCTCATTCACTATTTAACTTTTAATTCTTTTCATTTTTACCTTTGATTTTCTATTATTTATTTTTCTTTACTTTTTTGATATTTCTCTCTTTCAAATTTCTACTTAGCCTTTGATTTCATAGGGACAACACTCCATCATTGCACTACTTAATCACTACTAAATCATGACAAATAATGAAAATATGAAAATTAGAAATTCTATCAAACCAAAATTTAAATCATCATCTTCATCCCAAATCGCCTTCTTTAGCATCATCATTTTCGATCTTTTATTATTAGGAAAGAGAAAAATACTTGGTTAAGTTTAAAAAAGGAGAATATATAACCAATAATATCGCATTTTAGAATACAAAATATGAGCAAGAATGTTGGTTTTTAATTTTTGTCCTATTGAAAAACTTCTTAGAAGGCTATTAATGGTGATTTGGGAAAGATGAGAAGATGAATCTAATTTATTAATTGAAGAAAATCAAAGTAAACATGTCACATGGTATTGTAACACTGGTATAAGGCTGTTATATTATTCCTTCACGCGCTCAGTTTTTGTGAGAACACAATTGCAGTAAAAATGGCTGAAAAGGGTTTATTTATAGTGAAGATAAATAGTTTCGTGGGATAATAGGACTGCCACAAATTTTAGGTGTCTACTTCAAAAAAGGGTATAAGTTTGATTGGGTAATTATGTATTTTTCTTTAAAATAATCAAATAAATTGAAAGAGACAAATTATATGTTTTTGTAATTATTTTAGTTTTTACTCGATTTAAATCCGAAAGAGTTGAATAATATTTTTTATACAAATATTAATTAAAATAAATATTAAGAGCTAAGTGTAACGATTCATTCCGCCAATAGCATTAGTTAGGGTGTAAGTACCTAGATAGAGTTTTCTTACGATAAGTATTGTTAATAATCTCATTTTAGAATAGTCTTTGACAAAAATTGGGTATTTTAGTGTATATTATGGTATAGTGCTTATTAATTTCTGGATATATGTTATGATAGCGGAGGAGCTTATTAGACTATTAAAAAACTCTCAGAATGAGAAACAGATTCATAGAACTGCGGTTATCGCAATTTCTATGATGAAATATTTTATGTTGTTTTAAATTTTAGGTGTATTGCAAAATAGGGGAAACTGAAACTTCCACATGTACTTGATGTAGCACAAATTATACCCTTTATTGGGATTAAAGCTACCGATGTCTAAATATAGTAACCTATCTGGGTCGTGGTCAAATTCCATAGAAAGTGTGGTGACATATTTTTCTAATTTGTTATTTAAATTAGTAGCTTCTATTGGAGATGGGGGTTTGAATGGAGAGTCCTTAAATAATATAAACAATTTAGATTTTAATCAAGAATTAAAGACGAAGTAGAGTTGCAATTCTTACGTATCAAAATTCAAAAAGATAATTTACTATCAACTCATTCATATATATATATTTATTGTGCAAAATTGACAAATCTCTATATTTCCTTAAGTCTCTCGATCCAATTAATAGGATATCACCCTAAGTTCACTTTGACACTTAGATTTCAAATTAATTTTTTCATTCTTTACATAACTCCGATTAGCTATCTTATCTTTAACTCAAGCTATTTGATAGAGGTTGTTAGGCCCAAATCCCTATTAATTATTTTTTACTAATCTTAACCTCTATTATAAAGCAATCCAAAATAAAAGTGAGTTCTACATCTTTGCAACCATTCAAAATTTTTATCTTTACGAAAGAGTCTTAATACATAATGATTACCCCTTCATGAGAAGAATTTATATAAATAATATATTATCATAATTTCTACTCTAAGTTTCATAACCTTATAACCTTAGTTATGAGTAGTTGCAAATAATAACATCTATAATGTAAACTACTAAAGAACATGAACATAAAAGGAATTACACAAAACATTTATTTAATGTAATTCTTGAAAGAGAATCTTGTTTGTTCTACAATAATCTTCTAAAAAATTTATAATTAAATATTAAAAGCTACGAATCATGAATCTTATATGCTATGAGTATTCTCTAACCCTAAGAAGAATTTGTAACCTTTAGAAATAACTGATAACTCTAAAACGTCATCTTAATGATATATTTATAATAGTAAGATCGAAATTGTAATCCTAGTTGAATTCTACTTTGACTTGGCAAATTTTAGTGTGGAAAAGTAAAGGGTCACGCCCCGGGTCTTATCGTGTGCCCCAATCCATCACACCATAGGGCCTATTTCGGACTCCTACATCATCTTTCATGTGTCGTAATTTAAGATTTTTTTTTGTTTCTAAATATTGATTTTGGGACAGTGTCTTGTGGAGTTCAACATTTGGAGCATCCTCGCATTGAGAATTCTATTTATTGTCAGGACTTAATCCATCATGGTTGACATCCACACTAATCCCTTAGTGGTTTAACCAACACTTAACATCTAATCACATGCAACATCTAAACATTCTAGCTAAAACATGAAAGCATAACACAATAAAGTCTAAAACACAAAAAATAACTAAAATAGCAAAATTTTAAATTATTACAACCCCAAAATCCAAAATTCATCATACTAAAATATCTAACTAAAAGTCTAAGAGAGGAAACTGCTAAATGATAAATAATTTCAATATCTAAAAAGAAAGACATCAGAAATAAGAGCATATTTAGGAATTCGAACAAAAGTAGCTCACCCTCAGATTTGGAAGTAACTCAACTAAATGCAGGGTCTAGTAGATGCATCTAGATCGCAGTCTAAACTCAAAAGAAAGTATAGGATTAGTATGGTAGTCATCATAATCCAAGTAAGATTAGTGACATATAATCACAATTATAGAACAAATAAACATATAATCCCATATATAGTTAATACATAAGTCACACTTCATCAAATTCATCGCAATAATTAGTACACAATATGAAATCAAACATACATACAACTCATCATTACCCATTTTACATTTCACAATCAAACACCATAAAATTATCAAGTGTACATTTTTTTGTCCATATTAAGCATTTTAAAGCGAGATTATTTATATGAGTTTAAACATATACCCATCTTCAATATCTATAGATCTTAACTAGGGTATAAAAATAATGAAGCAATAATCATCAACCATCAATAAATACAAAGGCATCAACATACTTGTTCAAGATGCAAACAATGTTATACCATGAACTTTGTATTTATTATGGCCTTGTAGCTATAAAAATCAATGCACCTTTCAAAACAATCAACCATATCTCAAATCACAAGTATCACTGTCATATGTATGTTAAAAGATCTTAATCTTTCTCATCTTTTTCAGACCTACGTAGAATCCTAGATGTATATGAACATGGTGCCTGATCTAACCACACACATAATCTCTTGTCCATAAACTCATAATGGGCCCAAATCACTTATCATTCGAATAATAATTATATTCATACTATATCTTAATATTTAATGCCTCTCAAAGTAACATAACAAAACTAAAACAATCACAAGATCATCATTAATAACTTCATCAAAGAATGCGACAGTTATATGTTCATATTTTACAATATCGGTAAATAATCAATTTAATAGTTTACATGCTTAATCTTACAAGCAACACTTAATTCAATTAGAAATAACATCACCTATGTTTGAATACCAAACACTATACAATACAAGTTACATGACATATCAGCCAAAAAAAAATCTAACTTCAATTAAATCATAATCTACCTCAATCGATGAACTAAAAGCGAACACACTAAATTGCTATAGCATTTCCTTTTATAAATGTATCAGAACACTCAAAGTATAAGACAAACAAAGTATAATATCACTTTAATATGCTATTTTTTTCAAACAAAGGTCTTAGATATTCAAACATACATCATTCTACCTTTTCGAAAAACTAACGAATTATTAATAAGTTATTTCATCAAATTGAAGGTTATCATGATCAACCAAATTCCACTCATGGACTTTTATCCCAATTGATCTCTCTTGAGCAGTTGATATGCTCAAGAATCCATTTTTATGGGGTTCCTAGGTTCTCCAATATCAAATTTTAAGGTTATGTTTCATGCTACAATATAAAATTTTTAACAGAAAAAGAATAAGATTTCAACATAATTATATTAAAGGTATATTCTACCACAAAAATAAATAATTGAGGATTCAACCCACAAAGTTTTACGAAGAACTCATCATTCTATTCTATGAAGCAAACAAATTATAGAAGGAAAAGATTAATTGAAATCACTTAATGTCACACCCCAACCCTCGGTGAGGCGGACAAGAACTATATGAATACATTCTTTACGAGTCACCTATGATGAGAAGGTAAACTACTACTATGCAGATATATTTACTAATGAGAAACTTCATATACAACACATGTGACTAGATGAACCGATACATGTGACAAGTTAAACTATGAATATAGATGATAGCTTTACAATGTCTACAAAGCCTCTACTAGGATACATGATTGTACCACCATGATTATGCATAATAAAGGCTCGGCAAAGCCCCGAATCAACCTAGAGCTCACCAACAACCGATGAGTATCATGTGCTTATATTGGGTAGATCTACTAGTTGAGTACCTATACCTGCAGCATGAAATGCAACGTCCCAATAAGGAACGTCAGTACGAAAGAATGTACTGAATATGTAAGGCATAAAACAACCATATGTAAAATGAGAGCTCAAGTGAAACCAAATACCAATAGATAAGGATTAGAGACCACCTTTACTTATACTTGTGGAATCATGTATGTTACATTCTTTTCTTTACTTTTCTGTGCGTTATAATATTTATAAGGTATATGATATAAATGACCAGCTGATCAGTGGTAGGAGAGGATGACCCATGCTAGGAATTTTAACCCCTGGGATGCTGTCCTCATAATTCCATAAATTGGGATCGGCCCATGCTAGGCTTTCGCCCCTGAGTTGCCACCCTTCCATACCAATAGGGATCGACCCATGCTAGGCTTTCGCCCCTGAGCTGCCACCCTTGTATACCAATTGGGATCGACCCATACTAGGCTTTAGCCCCTGAGCAGCCACCCTCCCATACTGATGTACCGTGGTTTCACGGTACTTTTAATGCTGTTTCCTTAAGTTTAGTGGGTGTCCAAAGCCTTTTTGTATTGATTTTTGATGTAGGTTTCTCTTTATTTGCAGGAAATCTGTCCAAATGATAACGCAGAGGTGTTGAGCAGAAAAGTGCAGAAATGACCACCTACGGAGCCCACGATGGTCCGTCGTGACTGTGATGGTCCGTAGGTGGCATCGTAGTGAGGAGAGTAGCTGCTGAAAGAAGATGGGGAAGTCTGACCAAGTGTGGGACTACAGAAGTTTATGACGGACCATCATAGTCACGGCGGTCTGTCCTACTTGTTCGTTGTGCTTGTCAGAGAGAAGTCCCAGTAACCAATTCCAAGAAGTTTCTAAGTGTTGTGAAACGGAGCCCCTCGACGGACCGTCGTGCTTGCAATGGTCCATCAGACCTATCCGTCGAGGATAACAGAGAAGTGATGAAGAAAGCAGCAGAAGATTTTATCAAGTATGGGACGACGAAGGCCACGACGGTCCATCATGCCCACGACGGTCCGTCACGTGGGCCGTCGACTCAGACGCTTTTTGGACAGATTTTCATTAATTAGATTCCTTCTTTTATTAGGTTTTGTCTTATTATAAATAGTTCGAAAAGCCTCATTTTTGGGGTTAGACTCTTGGATATTTTTCAGTACTCTTGTTTTAGTGTTGAACTATTGATTTTTGTATTTGAGATACTTTTTCTGGAATCGATTGTTGGTGTTTTTGTGGATTAATCAAGTAAATTTTTGGGTTTTATTAATTCTCATTAAAGTAAGTGCATGAATCATTATATTATCAATATGAATTATGTGACTATGATCATGGGTAACTAAACTCCATAACTAGGGTTGTGGGAACCATGGGTAAATAACAAGGTAAAATCTAGCTAACATAACAATTCTTGAATAGTGTCTTGCATGTATTGATAATTCTTTCGTTTAGAAGTCTTTTTAACGGATGGCCAACGTTAGAACTCGCCTTAATGCTACTTGTCGGACCAAGGAGGTAGATAATAGGAAAAGAATTATCAACGTAGATTTAGTGTATACTATCTAATAGGCTAGTGTTGGTTGGTACGTAGTAACAACTTCGTCAAATATCGATTACGATGCTTAATATGAGGTAAAGATAAGCTTTAGTAAAGCAACACACGTATCTGGACTAAGGTACGGAGTGAAATTCTCTAGATGCCGGACCAAGGATTTAGAGATACCTAACTTATCACTTTGCATGCAAGATATTAGGAAAGAATTATTATAGTTAGAATTACCGAGTTAGGAGCCTGTGGGAAACACTTAAGCCCTTAATCTCATCACTTGATTAAACTTTAATACTTGAATCTGTTAGTTGATTACTTTAATTTAGTTAGTTTCTTTTATTAATTAAAACCCCCCTTTAGTTATTTGTTTTTGGAGAATAATTGACTAAATAGAAGTAATAATAGAATAAAGTTAAGTATGAATTATTTCCTCGTGCGATCGATCCTAACCTCTTTAGTTGGGTTCTTTACTTGATATGACCGCTTTACTTCTTATTTGAGAAGTAAATTTGAGCGTATCAAATTTTGGCGACGCTGCTGGGGAAAGTGGCTTTTAGATTAACTTAAAACTTATTATTAAAGTTTAGTCAATATTTTCCTAATTTTACTTTTTCTGTTGTTTTTGTCTCTTGCAGATCTAACTTCCGTGTATGCCAATTACGCAGAGTAGAAGAGAACCCTTATTTCCATACGACCACAAATTAGAGCGTACACTACGCAATATGAATCGAAACTTGGGTATTAACAATATGATCCCAACCTGAACATTCCAGCTCCAATTGATGCTCATGGTCGGTTATTATCCAAAAATTGTGGTGAAGATGAACAAAGGGGACAAAACCCTGCTCCACGTCCTCAAGAGTATTACAGAGGTTATGATAACATCGCAGACTCTGATGGGCCACTTGTCTTGCCTCATCTATCACACGGCCACACCTTTGTGGTAACTAGTAGTCTGATACAAATGCTCACTGCTAGAGGTTTGTTTTCAGGACTACCTTCTAAGGACCCACATGCCCACATTGCTAAGGTAAGGGCAGTGTGTAAAAGTTGTGTAGGGAGGCCCGATTTGAATATGGATGTAATAGGGCTAAGAGTATTTTCTCTCTCACTGACGGGAGAGGCTGCTATTTGGTTTACTCAGCTCTCTTATAACTCAATTATCACTTGGAATCAACTAAGGGACGCCTTCTTAGCACGTTACTACCCAGTCTCTAAGAAACTAAATCACAAAGACAGAGTGAACAACTTTGTGGCATTACCAGGAGAGTCAGTTATTAGTTCTTGGGATAGGTTCACTTCATTTTTGAGAAGTGTCCCCAATCACCGCATTGATAATGAGTCACTGAAAGAATACTTCTATCGGGGATAGGATGATAATAATAAAGCGGTATTGGATACTATAGCAGGTGATTCTTATGGGGAGTGTCCTTATGCCGAGATTGCTGAAATGTTAGAGGAAATCTCTCAGAATAATAAAGGTTGGAGTACTAGGAAGTCAGATACTGGAAGAAACACTTTTGCAGTGCAATCCGCACACAACCCAGCCACATACGAGATTCGTGAAGAGATGTCTGAAATGAGAACGGAGCTTGGGTTGGTATTAAAACATGTCACTGGGGGTGCAGAAAAGATAAATGCAGTGACCTACTTGTCTAAACCACCACCACCAAATGATGAATATTATTATGAGGAGGACACCTATGCGGTGAATGAGCAGACGGGGGGTTTCCGATCGAATACCCAAGGCTCCAATCAGGAGAATTGGCGCCAAGGTGAAGGAAACCAAGGTCGGAACTATGGTAATTATAACCGCGAGGGTCATTATGTCCGAGATGGAAATTACAACCGCGACAACAACTTCAACAGGGGTTACTATGGTAACAGAAATGATAGGACTGGGCCCTATGTTCCTCCTCAAAATCGTGAAGTTGCTCCTAGGGATGGTGGAGGTAGTATGGCGCGAGTTGAGGATATGTTGCACAAAATGATGATGAGGTTCGATGCTAGTGATGAGCACACTAAAGAGTTAAGGAGTGATTTAGCGGGTATTGGGCAGAAAGTTGATACACATGTAATATCGATTAAGCAGCTTGAGTTGCAAATGGCCCAATTATCTGCGACTGTGAACACACGGCAACCGGGCACTCTCCCTAGCAACACTGTCCAAAACCCGAAAAATGATGGACATTGTATGAAAATCACAACTCGGGGTGGTAAGCAAACCATTGACCCACCTATGCCATCTGATGTGGAAAAGGTGACAAGAGATAATGATAAAGTGGTGGAGGTTAGTGGTGAGTTAGAAGATAAAACGGGAAAACATGTTGAAGTGCCCAGAAAGGTGACTCCCATGACTAGACCCCCCCCCTTTCCTCAAAGATTAGTGAAAAAGACCGAGGATGGTAAATATCGGCATTTTATAATGATGTTGAAACAACTTTCCATCAATGTGCCTTTGGTAGAAGCTTTGGAACAAATGCCCGGTTACGCTAAATTTATGAAAGATCTGGTTACGAAGAAAAGATCGGTCACTTTTGAGGATGATGATAGAATGCAGCATTGTAGCGCTATTGCTACAAGATCTCTAGTGCAAAAGAAAGAAGATCCAGGTGCTTTCACTATTCCTTGTACAATCGGGTTATTACATTTTGCAAAGCATTATGTGATCTTGGGGCAAGCATAAATCTCATGCCCCTCTCGATTTACAAGAAGTTGGGTTTGGGTGACCCAAAGCCCACTGCAATGCGGCTACTGATGGCCGATCGAACAGTAAAAAGGCCTATTGGGATACTCCACGATGTGCTAGTAAAAGTGGAGTTGTTCATATTTCCGGCCAATTTTGTTAATCTTGATTGTGAAGTCGATTTTCAGGTGCCTATTATTCTTAGGAGGACATTCCTTGCTACGGTAGAGCCTTAGTTGATATGGAAAAAGGGCAAATGAAATTTCGGTTGAACAATGAAGAAGTGACCTTCAACATTTGTAGGTCCATGAGGCAGAGTGGTGATCTCCAATCAGTATCTGCCATATCCTACAAAGTTGAATAGTCATCTGAATTACAAATAGAAGAACATCTAGGTATAGAAGCACTAGCGGCAGTGATAATGAATTTTCATAGCGTTTGCATTGAAGAGTATGGGTCATTGGTCGCGGCTCTTGATCAAGGTGATGTTCGGTTTAAACCGAAGAAATATGAGTTAGATATGAAGAATCGCGAGTCTCCACCCGCGAAACCATCTATAGAGGAGGCTCCAAAGTTAGAACTAAAAGCTCTACCGCCTCATCTAAGGTATGAATTCTTACGAAATAGTGACACTTTGCCAGTAATCATTGCATCAGACCTGAATGTACAACAAGTTGAGAGTTTGGTGAAAGTGTTAAAAAGGTTCAAAAGAGCGATTGGGTGGACTATTGCGGACATTATTGGGATCCCTCCCGGTATTTGTTCTCATAAAATCCAACTCATGCCCGATCATAAGCCAAGTATTGAGCACCAGAGACGCTTAAATCCACCTATGCAAGAGGTCGTGAAGAAGGAAATCATTAAGTGGTTGGATGCCGAAGTAATATATCCGATCGCCGATAGTAGTTGGGTATGCCCTGTTCAGTGTGTGCCTAAGAAAGGGGGAATGACTGTGGTCCCCAATGAGAAAAATGAACTTGTTCCAATGAGATCGGTGACTGGATGGAGGGTGTGTATGGACTACCAAAAATTAAATGCATGGACCGAAAAAGACCATTTTCCTGTGCCCTTCATGGATCAGATGTTGGATAGACTTGCCGGAAAAGGTGGTACTGTTTTCTTGATGGTTATTCGGGGTACAATCAAATTTCTATTGCACCGGAAGATCAAGAGAAAACTACTTTCACTTGCCCATATGGGACCTTTGCTTTCAAGAGAATATCGGTTGGGTTGTGCAATGCACCCGCCATATTTCAGAGATGTATGATGTCGATATTCTCCGATATGGTGGAGGACACTATTGAGGTGTTTATGGATGATTTTTCTGTGGTTGGTGACTCCTTTGAGCGGTGTTTGAGTCATTTATTTGAGGTTCTTAAGAGGTGTGAAGACTGCAATTTAGTACTAAATTGGGAAAAATGCCACTTCATGGTGAAAGAAGGTATTGTTTTGGGTCATCGCATTTCAGAGAAGAGTATAGAAGTTGATCGAGCTAAAGTCGAGGTAATAGAGAGACTTCCCCCACCTATCTCTGTAAAAGGTGTGAGAAGCTTTCTTGGTCATGCAGGTTTTTACCGGAGGTTCATCAAAGATTTTTCAAAAATTATGCATCCCTTGTGCAAACTGCTGGAGAAAGAGTGTAAATTTTATTTTGATGAATCCTGTCTTAAAGCATTCGACGAGTTAAAAGAAAAGTTGATGTCTGCACCTCTCATTTTTTCTCCAGATTGGAGCAGTCCATTTGAGGTGACGTGCGATGCTAGTGGGGTTGCTCTTGGTGTGGTATTGGGACAAAGAAGGGACAAAATCCTTCATCCCATTTACTATGCTAGTAAAGCCCTCAATGAAGCCCATAAGAACTACACAGTGACTGAGCAAGAGCTCCTTGCAGTAGTCTTTGCTTTTGAAAAATTTCGCTCCTGTTTGCTAGGTACCAGAGTTATAGTGCATACTGACCATTCTGCTTTGAGATATTTGATGGCAAAGAAGGATGCGAAACCGAGGTTGATTAGTTGGCTATTACTATTGCAAGAATTTGACTTTGAGGTGAGAGATAGAAAAGGGACCGAGAATCAAGTTGCTGATCACTTGTCCCGTTTAGAAGATGAAGCAATGAGAGAGTTGGGGGATAAGACTGCGATTGATGATACCTTCCCCGATGAGCATGTATTGGCTGCCTCTCAAGACTTGATTCCATGGTTCGCAGATTTTGCGAATTATCTGGCTAGCAATATTGTTCCACCGGACTTGTCCTTTCATCAAAGAAAAAAGTTCATGTACGATGTGAAAAAGTTCTTTTGGGATGAACCATACTTATATAGGAGTTGTGCCGATGGGCTTATTCGGCGTTGTATGCCAGAAGTTGAGATATTAAGTGTCTTGGAGGCATGTCATTCCTCACCCGTTGGTGGACATCATAGTGGTATCCGAACCGCTCATAAGATCTTACAATGTGGCTACTATTGGCCAACTATTCATCAAGATGCTCATGAGTTGGCCAAAGCATGTGATAGATGCCAACGATATGGCGGCATTTCAAGAAAGCAAGAACTCCCTTTAATCCCATTCTTGTGATTGAGTTATTTGATGTTTGGGGTATTGACTTTATGGGTCCTTTTGTGAGTTCTCATGGGATGAAGTATATTCTAGTAGCGGTTGATTATGTGTCTAAATGGGTGGAAGCTGTCGCCCTCGTAAATAATGAACGGAAGAGTGTCACCGCATTCATGAAAAAGAATATATTCTCTCGATTTGGTACCCCAAGGGCAATTATTAGTGATGGGGGATCACACTTTTGCAACAAGTTGTTTAAGGGATTATTGGAGAAATATGGGGTTCGCCATAATGTGGCCACTCCTTACCATCCTCAAACTAGAGGGCAAGTTGAGGTGTCAAATCGGGAGATCAAGCAGATTTTGTCGAAAATAGTAAACATAGAACGGATTGGTCAAGGAGGCTTGATGATGCTCTTTGGGCCTACCGGACAGCATATAAGACTCCCATAGGTATGTCCCCATACCAACTTGTTTATGGGAAAGCTTGTCACCTACCGGTTGAACTAGAGCATAAAGCCATGTGGGCTATGAAGAAGTTGAAATTGGATTGGAATGAAGCTGCAGAACAGAGGTTAAATGGGTTGAATGAACTCGATGAATTTCGCCTAAAAGCTTATGAAAGTTCAGCCCTCTACAAAGAAAAGATGAAGAAATACCATGACCAAAAGATTGAGAAACGCGATTTTATAGTTGGGGATTTGATGCTTTTATTCAATTCTAGGTTGCGTTTGTTCCCGGGCAAGCTCAAGTCCAAATGGACTGGCCCTTACTTGATCACCCAACTATTCCCTCACGGAGCGGTTGAGTTGGAAAACAAGGAGGGTGTGCGGTTTAAGTTGCACGGACAACGAATCAAAATCTATTTGGGGCATGCTGAATCGGCGAATGAAGTGATCGAGGCATACCATCTTGATGAAGTCTGAGTAATCGAGTATCCTCCGTCGTGCCGCGATGTTAAATCAAGCGCTGGTTGGGAGGCAACCCAATATGTATCCTCTAAGCCAACTGTAGTTTTTTTTTCTAGTAATAGTCGCATTTTCTTTGTTTTTCATTTTGTTAGAAGTGTTGGCTAGAGCGTAGTTTAGGGTCCGTGTCTACTAAGTGTCCAGTCAAACACATAGAGAATAGCTTAATGGGTGTTAACTTTGCAGGTAGCACATCACCAGAAAAATCTGCAGAAATTGGTCTGAAACACTCAGTGACGGATCCATCGATGGTCCATCACGCTTGCGATGGACCGTCACAGGAATCCGTCGTGCCAGGTTTGTTTGTCTATTTTTTTAAATTAGGGCACACGCAACGGAACCCACGACGAACCGTCACACTTGTGACGGACTGTCGTCGGGGACTCGTCGCATCAATACCCAGCAACCCGACCGGCGAATATTAAAAGTTTTAAACCTTTTAAACTTCCCACCCCTTCATTCCAACCGTTTGTTTTCCATCACTTCTCCCATTTCCTCTCTTTTCAACTCCCTCCCACTCTCATTCTCTTCCCAAAACTCCTGATTCACCATCCTCCCCTAATTCCCCAAATCTTCCTCCTACCAAATCTCCCTACTTCTTCAAAGTATTCTGCTGGTCGGAGTCCACGACTCTTTTGCTGATCTTCATATTTGTGTGCCTCACCCGGTTCTTCCTCTTCTCCAATTCTCAGGTATGTGCTTCTGATCTCTAACCCATTAACATTTCATTATTGTCTTCACATTCTACAGGCTTGTTTTTGAATGTTGGGTCTATGATTTTTGGCCCCTCTTGTATGCTAAAGACCTCATTCCATTGCCTTAAATCCCATCATACAAGTAAAAATGATTTGAGTATTGGGTTAACCGAATCAAGAGGAGGGATTATGTTATAGTAACTTGTTCTGACCTAGGTTGCTAGTCCCCCGAGTTGACATGCTAAAAATCGAGAAATTGGTACTTTAGCATTGCTTGTTTGTTGGGTATTTGGGTATCAAAATATGTGGGTTAATATTGAGTCTTTCGTTTGAAATCTCAGGGGATGATTGTGACATCCTCAGTTCTGTCAATAAATGATAGAACGAGACCCCGTCGACGGACCATCATGGGGTCCATCCCATCAACCCACGATTTACTCTCTCCCAATGTCCATTGATGGACCTAGACGACGGATCGTCGTGCACACGATGGTCCGTTCTGCACAACCGTCATGGTTGTCAGAGACCCCATTCCTAAGGGTCTCCAAACTTTTTTTAAGTGTCCACTGACGGACCTATACGACGGACCGTCGTGCCCACAACGGTCCGTCGTGCATAACCGTCATGGTTGTCAGAGACCCCATTCCTAAGGGTCTCCAAACTTTTTCTAAGTGTCCACTGACGGACCTATACGACGGACCGTCATGCCCACGACGGTCCGTCCTGCATAACCGTCATGGTTGTCAGAGACCCCATTCCTAAGGGTCTCCAAACTTTTTCTAAGTGTCCCATGACGGACCTATACCACAGACCGTCGTGCCCACAACGGTCCGTCCTGCACAAGCGTCATGGTGTTCAGAGACCCCATTCCTTAGGGTCTCAAAACGTTTTCTAAGTGTCCAATGACGGACCTATACGACGGACCGTCGTGCTCACGATGGTCCGTCCTGCTTAACCGTTATGACTGTCAGAGACTTTCCTTTTGAGAGTCTCCAAAAATATTATTAAGTCATTTATGACGGACCCCCATGACGGTCCGTCATACTCACGATGGGCCATCAATTGGCCCGTCACGCTTCACAGACACTACAGCAATACCATTCCAGTTTTGGTTTTACGTTTGTTGTTTTCTTCTTTGCATGTCTTGTTAGCTTCTACTGGTACTAATTGTGATTCTTTACAGGTACTAACAGTTATGGCACCAAAGCAAGATCGAGTCTACGCACGAGGGCGTTCAAAGTCCGTCGCCCCATCTGCTAGACTGGTCATTGGCTCTGATGATGAGCGTGACCCCGAGTACGTGCCCCCAGGAACTGTCACTCCTGCACGGCCAGCACGTGCAACCAGAGCCACGCCCAAGAAGGTGGCATCCGGCGTAGTCACTGCCTCCCAGTCTGATGAGGAGCGCACACTGACCGGCACACCTTCTGGGTCAGCTGCACAGGATGAAGGAGCGTCTTGCTCCTTAGGAGTATCCTGGTTGGAGGAAGTCTCCGGGTCTGCTGAAGCCTCTGCGCTCACCGACTGGAGTTCCCGCCCCGGTTGCTGACCAGCCCAATCGGTGGTGTGTTAAGGGGCAATACCAAGTGTATTCCGACGCCATGCTTCTAAATAATAAGGGCGTCATGACCCAGACCCTTACACTGGAGAGGCGGGTCCTTACAGGGAGTCTCCCCACCATGCCGGATATCCATACTCTCTTCACCAGACACCGGCTAGAGTGGACGGCTCATTCTTTGGGCCGATACAGTGAGGAGTTGGTCCGAGAGTTCTATGCCTCGTATGTGTCTACTCTCCGATCACAGATTGATAGGCGGGCTGCCCCACCAAACAGGCCCCACTTGATCACATCAGAGTCCGCGACAAGCGGGTAGGCATCTCCTTGCCAGCCATCCACCGGTATCTATACGGCAAGGATGTTGATGCCACCAGGACCCCTATCACCGCCGAGTTCGACTACTGGTGGCAACTTGTTAAAGACGGATGGTTTTTGCGTGAGCCAGCACTGAGAGAGACCACCAAGAGGTGGATGGCCCAGCACTTATCTATTGATGGAGAGGCTTATGACTGGGTTATGGAGCCGAAGGGAGCCATCAAGAAGGCTAACTTGACCTTCACGGCCAAGTTTTTATGGTTGATAGTCCGCCACTGCCTTTCTCCCACTGCTGCAGATAATATAGTTACATGGGATAGCGCAGTTCTGATGGCAGCGATGATAGTAGGGTTTGAGGTTGACTTCGCTTGGCTTCTGCAGGCGGTCATGCACGAGAGGGCCTTCAAGGTCACCACTACTTACCCATTTTCGTGCATGGTTTTCTCTTTATGCAGGTCCGCAGGCATGCCCATTTGGCACATAGATCAGCGGAAGACCCCGCAGGGCAATGTTGATATTGGCCTCATCGGAGATGAGGCCAATGAGTTGGCTCCGCACAGAGGGCCCCGTCCTGAGGTGCCTCCGCTTGGTGAGAACCTGGCGGATACTGTAGAGCATGCCCAAGCGGCTACCCAGGCTCCTTCTGCACCCACTGACACTACCCCGGTCGAGTCTATCCCGGGTAGTAGCACTGCCTAGAGCTTCTCTAGCTTGGCTCCTTCCGCCACTCTGGTCCCACTTGCTAGGGTCCAAAAACTCGAGGCTCAGATGGCCACACTTCTGCATCAGATCCAGCCTAGGATGCGGAGGTCTATTGCTGAGGCAGAGGAGCGCATGGAGCGTAAGATGGCCCAGCACACGGAGAGGAAGATCTTGGAGGTTCATCAGCGATTGGACGCTTTTGAGTTGCGGGTGCTAGCCCGGCCAGCCCCTCCGATGGATGTGTCGACCCTTCAGGCTGCGGTTGCGAGTTTGCAAGCGGATCTTGATACGATCCTAGAGGCTAGGGTGCCTGAGTCTGAGGCCCCTTCTGCAGAGCCTGCTGAGGACACAGTGTTGGCTGCGTTATTCGCCACTTCAGAGGTTCCACCACCTCCCCCACGAGAGCATGCGAAGAGGCGCAGGGGTCGAGAGGAGGATGAGTCTAGGGCAAGGAAGAAGGAGCGCCGTGAGATGGAGGCTGCGAGGAGAGCCTCGATTGCTGATGAGGAGGCCTTTACGTTGAGGGCTGTAGAGTTAGCTGCTGGGGTGTCTAGCTCCAGAGTTGTGGAGACAGAGAGAGGCACTACTGATGGTGCTGTTGCTGCTAAGGACACTACTGAGGGTGTCCAGACTACAGAGGGAGTGGGTTCCGAGGAACCGGACCCACCAGCTTTTGATCGCCGGCGCTTTGCGCCTCAGGTTTGCTTCACCTACCACTCGATTATTTTAGGTTCTTTTATGCATTTGGGACAATGGCATATCTTTTTGTTGGGGGTGGGGTAAATGGAAAGTGAGTGGTAGGGTGAAGTTTGAGTAGCCCAATTCACGATCCACTTTTGGGGTTTTCTTGCCTGTGTTCTTTTTCCCCAAGAGACTGACTACTTTTATTGCTGAACTGGCATGTTATATCTTGTGTACATAGTATAACTCTTAGGCATGATGGCTAAAACAGATATGATATCCCGATGTAATTAAAATGATGTATGACTAGGCATAGTAATTGATAAATGTGTTGCTCTAAGCATGACATAGAGATATACTACTGCATGACCCTGAATCTAAGACTCGAACTAGGTGTCTGATAATCTACTAGTGTAACGAGATGTCAAGTGAGTGTGAGGAAAATTCGAATGATCCACCATTTATACTGAGCTAGAACTTGCCTGGTTAGTCTTGCTGAAAGTAAGCCGAAATAAATAATTAGGAAAGGATCATAGGCCCCATGTACGAAATTGTCAATCTTGAGCCTAAAAATAACAAAAAAACAAAATGAAGTTAATCCCTTATTGATCCAAATGATTTGAGCTTAAAATAAATCTTTCTTTTTCACCCCAACTGATCTTCTCTGGAAACAATTTGTTGGCCCTGGTCCCTCCTTGGACATGTGCACCTTAGTTTATGCCAAAAGCATAAGTTGAGGGTGGCTAATGCAGAAAGAAACCTTGTCGTGGCCCTGACCCAACCATGGGTATTGTGAACCTTGACTCATGGCAAAATCATGAGTTGAGGGTGGCTGTTATAAGGAATACTCCGGAAAGTGGGGTTGAAAGAATAAAGAGGAAGAAAGAATAAAACAAAAGTGACTAAAAATAAATAAATAAATAATAAAAAAAATAAAAAAATAAATATATATATATATATAAAATAAAACACAAGAAAAGAGAAAAAGTCACTTACGCATAAGAAGAAGAAAGGGAAAACAGCAAGGTGATAGAAAATTGAGAAATAGGGCAAAATAAAACGATAAAAAGGTGGTACGCTTAGACGATATGTCAAGGAGGGCAATAAGTCACTAAAGTATACCTAAATATACCCTACCTAACCCTGAGCCTATGTTACAAACTAAGAAAGTCCTATCGTGATCCTAAGAGTTGTTATGGCAAACTTAAAGCAGTGAAAATAAGGGCAAGCTTATGGCAATATGTATAAATGAGTTGTGAAGTTGTTCTGAGAGTGAGTGTTGAAAAGTAATTCTTATACTCAAACTGAAATCATTGTGTGAAAAATGAGGATGTTATTTTGAAGTGAGGACACTAGTTGCAATACCAGAAAATTAGCACCTTGGTGAGGAATTGAAGAGGATAGGTGTCAGTGCGTAGTGAGTCTGTGTCATGGTTTGATCCACATAATTCTAGCCTAATAGTGATAGCATGCATGAACATAATGAGAATGATCGGGATTGATAGCCAAATGATTGCGAAAGATAAAATATTGATACTCTTGTACAAAGATTTTGTAGTGAGTCATAGTGCGTCGCTTGAGGACAAACAACGAATTTAAGTTGAGGGTGTTGATGTACCGTGGTTTCACGGTACTTTTAATGCTGTTTCCTTAAGTTTAGTGGGTGTCCAAAGCCTTTTTGTATTGATTTTTGATGTAGGTTTCTCTTTATTTCCAGGAAATCTGTCCAAATGATAACGCGGAGGTGTTGAGCAGAAAAGTGCAAAAATGACCACCTACGGAGCCCACGACGGTCTGTAGGTGGCATCGTAGTGAGGAGAGTAGCTGCTGAAGGAAGATGGGGAAGTTTGACCAAGTGTGGGACTATGGAAGTTCATGACGGACCGTCATAGTCACGATGGACCGTCATAGTCACGACGGTCCGTCCTGCTTGTTCATTGTGGTTGTCAGAGAGTAGTCCCAGTACCCAATTCCAAGAAGTTTCTAAGTGTTGTTAAATAGAGCCCCTCCACGGACCGTCGTGCTTGCAACGGTCCGTCAGACCTGTCCGTCGAGGATAACAGAGATGTGATGAAGAAAGCAGCAGAAAATTTTGTCAAGTATGGGACGACGGAGGCCACGACGGTCCGTCATGCCCACGACGGTCCGTCACGTGGGCCGTCGACTCAGACGCGTTTAGACAGATTCTCATTAATTAGATTCCTTCTTTTATTAGGTTTTGTCTTATTATAAATAGTTTGAAAAATCTCGTTTTTGGGGTTAGACTCTTGGATATTTTTCAGTACTTTTGTTTTAGTGTTGAACTATTAATTTTGGTATTTGAGATACTTTTTCTGCAATCGATTGTTGGTGTTTTTGTGGATTAATCAAGTAAATTTCTGTGTTTTATTCATTCTCATTAAAGTAAGTGCATGAATCATTATATTATCAATATGAATTGTGTGACTATGACCATGGGTAACTAAACTCCATAACTAGGGTTGTGGGAACCATGGGTAAATAACAGGGTAAAATCTAGCTAACATAACAATTCTTGAATAGTGTCTTGCATGTATTGATAATTCTTTCATTTAGAAGTCTTTTTAACGGATGGCCAACGTTAGAACTCGCCTTAATGCTACTTGCCGAACCAAGGAGGTAGATAATGGGAAAATGATTATCAACGTAGATTTAGTGTATACTATCTAATAGGCTAGTGTTGGTTGGTACATAGTAACAACTTCGTCAAATATCGATTACGATGCTTAATATGAGGTAAATATAAGGTTTAGTAAAGCAACACACGTAGCTGGACCAAGGTACGGAGTGAAATTCTCTAGATGCCGGACCAAGGATTTAGAGATACCTAACTTATCACTTTGCATGCAAGATATTAGGAAAGAATTGTTATAGTTAGAATTACCGAGTTAGGAGCCTGTGGGGAACACTTAAGCCCTAGTTAATCTCATCACTTGATTAAACTTTAATACTTGAATCTGTTAGTTGATTACTTTAATTTAGTTAATTGCTTTTATTAATTAAAACCCCCCTTTAGTTATTTGTTTTCGGAGAATAATTGACTAAATAGAAGTAATAATAGAATAAAGTTAAGTCTGAACCATTTTTCTCGTGGGATCGATCCTAACCTCTATAGTTGGGTTCTTTACTTGATACGACCGCTTTACTTCTTATTTGAGAAGTAAATTTGAGCGTATCACATACCAATAGGGATCGACCCATGCTAGGATTTCTCCCTTGAGCTGCCACCCTTGTATACCCATTCGGATCAACCCATGCTAGGCATTCGCCCATGGGCTGCCACCCATAATTATACAGATTGCTTCATTTAAATTCCTTAATTTTTGAGATTGGTATTTTGATGTTCATAACACTTTTGAGATTGTTCTTTGGGTAATCATAACTCTTTTGAGATTGTTCTTTTGTTGATAATAACTCATTTGGGATTGCTGTTTTGGTGGTCAAAATCATTGTTGAAATTTGGAACTATAGACCAGTAGTAGAAGACAAATGAATATGGACTTACGATAATAACAAATGACATGGGAAGCAAATGTGACATCAACGTCATACTTAGGAGCTTATATTACTCGATAAGCATTTTAACATCTCAAATTGAAGTACATCAAGTAAAAATATTTATCATCAGCCAAGAGATTTGAACTCTATATGATACTCACTAACTAATATCAAATATAAGGTGTTCATGAATGTGGAACCAAGGGGGAACGTGGGCAGATTCAACTTGAGGACGGATACATATTCTAAGTAAGTAAATATAAAGTGTACAATAGAGCAAGTAGACATCTTGTGAGGTAACGTAATAGTCTAACACAATAGGAGTAATAACCAATAAAAGGAACACATGAACATGTGAAAAGATGACATATACGATGAAATAGATAATTGAAGCAAGTTGACAAGATTTGGGCATTTTTGTATATCCAACCTATAAACATATGCACCATGTGTAATCAAGGATCACTTTGATTTATATAAGGGAAATATGTGTCAGGGGTACTTTAACGATGAAACAAGTTTAAACCTTGCATTGCTAACATTTGGTAGAGTAAACATGTACATTTAGTAACAGACTCATATTATAGTGCTCACTTTAATGCCTTAGGGAGTAGGAACTGTAACTATGGATCAGTCACTACTAAGGGCACTTAGAAAGCTTACTTTTTGTAATGCAAGTTTTGGATTCGTGCCAAAGAAAATAGAAAATCGAATAGCCTTACATACCTCAATTCCCAATTCATATATCTTTCGAAGTGTTAACCTGTCCTTTAACGTCATTGTCTTCATCTACAACAACCAATCATTAAGGCCATAATATTAACAGCTTACCAACCAACTCGGGATATTTGAACTCATCAAAACAGTATCCATCCCATAGTCTTTCTAATTGAATGTTTTCTTTCACAAATTATGTCCGATATGGTTATTTACATGAAACAACCTTCCCATGAAATGGGCAGTGAGTTTACAAAAATTTTAATTTAATGGTGTATCACCATAGCTTATAAATCAGCCCCCTACAACTTTCCGCAATCATTCTCTAAGTACATCCATGACCTCCCATACACAAATCAATACAATAGCAGTCCTCAACACTCAAAAATAATCATAAGACATGAATTTATGGTTTTAAATCACCATCCCACGAGTTGCAATAAACAAGTCTGAAATTCTCAAATAAACTACTAATTAAAGGTTGTGGCAGCGCCCTTACCTTTGCTATCTAAATCCGTTATTCTCCTTCAATTACTATTTTTTGTAACCTTCTCTTAATCTTCGGAAGAGAGTGGTAGAACCTTGACTTCCAATACATATAGCTATCTCTAGTTCACTCCCTTTGAAGAATTGTCCAATATACTTGAAACAATAGAGGAGAGAAGGTGCGCTAGTGTCTGCTTTGAAAGAAACAAGGTGAAAAATAGTTAGAACCCAAGTGGGAAAATTGGGTGGCTGCTTCATCTTGAGAGAGAGAAATATCTGAACTTGAAAGCTTAAAATTTGGATTTTAAGAAAATGAGATAGTTGTATCAGATTTTTGACCTTGATAGGTTCTCTTTTGCCACCTTTCTTTTACTTCATTTGCAGCCAACATGTGTTTTTAATTTAGGCAACACATTTAAGTAGGTGAGGCACCTACTTTTCCATTCAAATTATTTCTTGTGGGCTTGGAAAGATTGGGCCTTGCTGTCCATTTCTCCTTATTTTTCTATTAAACTTGGGCCATATATAGGTGGTATACTTGGCCCAATAATATGGTCAAAAGAGTTTTAGTAGGTGATGCACCTACTTGTCACCTACTAGCTTAGTGAAGTCAATCAAGCACCTCAATATTTTATTACATTTCTAGGCCTTAATACCTTTAACTTAACTTTAAACTTATATACACTATGTTAATTTTCAATTCTATACTCAAATACCACCTTATGATTTCAAGTTTAAATACTTCATCGACGTCAACTTAATCTATGGGTAGTTCACTTTAAACCTATTCTACTTTCACTAGTCACATAGGAAACCGAGTTCATAACTATACTACAAGGCAATTGATAAGCGTTGTATAAATAGAACAAGTACACGTAGAATATGAGATGTTACACTTAACTTAGGGGAGAAAATCCCCAAGTCTTGAAAAAAAAATCTTTCTTGGGAATCTCTGGTCAAATATTTTAAGTTATGATTAAGACCAAGTGAAAATTGACTGAAAACATGAATAAAACTTTTTTCCATGTGTTATAGCAAACAAACCCTCCATTATAGAAAAGTCTCACATCTTCGATGTCTTCTCCGTAACGAACCTCCCTTCGTTATAGAGAAGGAGACTTTTTCAACATAGGAGGCCTTATATATAGAATCTCGACAAATTTTTGCACTATCTTCTTTTTTCAATTCTTTACAATTTCTCAATCTGCAGGAACCTATATATACAAGGGTATTATGGTCTTAATCATTATAATAATAGGGTATGTCGTTACATTTTTGTACTTTCTTTGATTTTTTTAGTCTGGGATACTTTGTTTTGCATTTTAATCAATTTTGGGTCTTTCCTTGCTGTTTTTGGCTTGAAATAAACCTTATCATATCAATTGGCTAATCACATTAAAAAATATACAATAAACATATCAATATACATAAGAACATAATCAAAACATAGCTAAATCATATCTAAATTATGGTGATTAGATTCATAAATATACCTTAGATCACTATTATTTTAGGCCATAACGGTGGGAGTTCCATCGAAATTGTAGGATTACTATAATGGTTATGTGACTGTCGGAGAGACCATTATATAAGTTGAGAGACCACTATAGCGGCCACTTGATCTCTATAGTGGGATCGTTATAGCTGGATCTTCGTCTTATTTAGGTGGTTACCACTATGATCATTGACAATGACTAAAGGATTATTCCCAAATTTTGACCTTATTTTTATGTTAATTTATTGAAAAAAATAACTTACTTTTACTTTATATTTTCATTTCATAATTTGGAGTTTCTCTTATTTGAATCATGCCTACTATTCTATTTTTAAATACGGTGTTGGAAAATGTTGTATCTTCATATTCATGTAAAAGAGTTTTCTAGATTAATTTAATACACCATATATCGATCCATCCAGACCTAAGTTTAGCGTGTGTCATTTTACGATAGAGTTTTTAAATCATGAGGACATGACCTTCCATAAAGTAGCTAGGGAACTCTTACTCGGTGTTTTTATTAAGCAACATCAATCTTATTTCAACTGATTCATGCCTGATGTGTATTATTTACAACGTGTCATAGTATGATTGTCTCATTTGTTAAAATTGGATTTTACGCCATACATAAACGCTATTTATGAAGTTGAATATATGCAAATTTCAAATGTTGATTCTGAATGGGCAGTCATTACTCGATAAAGGAATGTATATGATTCGACATTTACATTAAATTAGTTAATAGAGGACATGTATTTTTTCTATATAAACTCATATTTACTAAATTATAATCAATTAACACATTATTTATCACCTTAATAAATAATTACTTTATCATCATAGATTAGTATAATAGATATACACAATTAATGGAAATATTTTAGGCTATATTATTCATATTCTTGACCAAACAGTTAGGTTTATACTTTTAGCCAACTTTTTCCAAACGATCATGAAGGGAAACAGAGAAAAGAACATGGTGTTTATTTTTTATTATTTTGACTTGCATTTTGTCATGATCGGGGAGCACCCTCTATACGTAACTGGCATCTTCGTCCTCGAAGTGGACTTAGACTAGCCCTTAGCATTTGTCATAACATATCATAGGTCAAAGATGCGGAAAAATTAAAACTTTTTACATATTGAGGTGTACATAGACCTCTCACATATTATATATGGAGTTTACTTAGACTCCTCACATATGAAGCTTACATAGGATTTTTGTTTAATCAACATAACCAATGCGTAAGGATTTAGTCTAATACGATCGTCTCACATTAACCATCTAAAATAAAGTACAATATTTGGGCATAGCCCTTATACAAATTCATGTTGTCATATATGGCTTACAACAATGTATTCAAGATTAGTAAGTAAATGAATGTCTTTAGACAATAGTAATACTACTAAGGTAGAATAAATGTCACTATCCTCGAACGGGAGGACTCACCAACAACTTGGAGGAAAAGTCCAAGCCTTCTTGCAAAGTGGCCTAGAAGCTCTTCAATGGTCAGAACCTACAATGTTGGGGAAAAATGGAAGAAATATGGGTTAGTACAAAGCACATTTACTAAGTATGGTTCCTATGCATAAAATAATCAATGCATGAGAAAAGGCACAATTTAGTCAAAACCATGCATAATATCAAATTGTAATACTCCGAAAGTCTAAAAGCCTAACCTAGAGCCTCAGATGATTGTATAAGGATTGTAACACTGTTTTAAGGTAAATAATAATGAATAAAAGTCATTTAGGAAGTTTTAGAGACAAGGCGTCAAAGAAAGACCTTGACGTCCGGAAACTAGCTAAATCAAACTAGTTGACGGCCCTATGTTTGGTGAAGGTTTGGGAGGGTCATATGAAGTCCAAAACTTGTAAAAAGACTTTAAATAGGTAGAATCTAGTACAAAGGGTTCAAACGTCCAGCAACGACTCCCCAAGGACCACCCGAAGGGTTCTTGAGGAGGATCCTAACATGGGCAAGCAGACTGCCAAAGCAGCCTGCGCGCATCCAACACATGGTAGGCAAAAATGTTCCTCGCAAAGCGTGCACTCCACGAGGCTCACTGCATCAAAACCGTATTTCAAAAATAAATGAAATTAGCCCCGCGACGCGCATCCACTTCCCAAATTCTTAAGCATTTTGACTTCACAAAAAGACCGAATTAAGTGAGGGATCTCTTGGGTAATTTAGAGGGTGATTATATATAGACTAAGGGTCGATTTAAAGTAATTTTTCACTCACCTAAACCAAATTCCCAAAACAAAACCAAAAGCTCTCATCTCTCTCTACTTTCTCTCTCCCTGAATCCTCCATTAAAGAAGGAAGAAAGTTTGAAGAAGAAGACCAATTTCTATAGGATTTCACTTCAATTTCATGGATTAATATTCATTAAGGTATGGGTTCTTCACTCTCGGGATTCATTTCCCCAGGAGGTCCTTTTAAAGTTGATTTCTAAATCACCCAATTCTTAGTTTTTTTTTTATACTAATGGATTTTCTTCTAACCTTGAAATTGATGATTGATTATGACTAATTGTGATTTCCTATGACTAATTAAGTGTCAATTGTTGAGTAATTGACGTTAATTAATGGAATTTCATGTACTTCATTTCCTTTCCCCAATTCCCCCAAATCTTGGATCTTGCTTATAAATTGATGAGAATTGAAGAATGTATTGATTGTTAGGTTCGTTTTATCTATTCTAATTCATTCATGGACTGTATAGGGTAATTTATTGTTGGGATTTGATCTATTTATTGAAGAATTCATGATGAACCCCATTCCCCTAACCCTAGGTTATGAATTGAAGTTAATTTGGATAGTATTGATGCAATTGACTTAGTTATGGTGTTAAATACTATTGAATGATGATATTACACCAATTGTTGGGTTGAATTGGATGGTTGATGGTAAAACCTTGGATGATGGCTTGTGAAGGAGATTGTGTAAGTCTTTATGATCCTAACCTTTACTTCAATTATGATTACTTGTGTTAAGTGATGAAGTTATATTAAAGTATACCTTATGATGAGGTTGATTAGGGTTGGTATGATGTTGAATTGAAATGTCTTGATTTATGGCTTGTGAGTTGTTGGCTAATATGTAATGATATAAGGTTGGTGATGTTTTGCCTATGTGCCTTATTATGATATGATGATGTAAATGTGCTAACCTCACATGTGTGAATTGCATTTAAAGGACAATACTCATACAACTCTCTTTGAGGTATGACTATGACTATATAAGGGGTAGACCCCTATGACCTAAAACTAAATTATGATTGTTAATAAAAGACATTTCAAAAAGGGACTCTAGCTTAGCACCGAGTGAACTAGAGTGAGGAGTGTCCCTTCCCACATAGAAAAGGTAGGTTCACTAGTGTACTCTTGAGATTGGAGACTATAATGCATGTAGCATAAAGAGGGTCCCAAATACATCTCCTAGTTCTTAAACTATGTTGCCCCGATAGGAATACTAGCTAGTGGATCCACAGAGATGCTATGTTCATGTTTTGGTACTACCTTGGCAAGTAGTCCACCTTCTTTCGGTGTAAGGTTCCATGACACCGGATTCTACATTAGCTCATGTGGTCTATGTCGGTTAAGGCAAGATGTTCCCAAAAGTAAAATGAATTAATAAGGTGAACTCTAACTAGGATGACCTAAGGGGTTTGGCTTAGTCAAGGTAGGGGTATGGGACTCTACCTAAAAATTGCACTAGTTATCCTTGAAGGAAGTCTTGGAAAGATGTTCTTATGTGCTTATAATTGTATATGATATGTATATGATGATCTTACATGTTAATGACACTATGTAATATGGGTTTCATTTATGAACATGTGGTTTGTCTCTATTGCTAAAGCATGATAAGGTTAACTCTTAATGATATGGTATGTAAAGTTAGGAATTTCTTATAGTTCTTGTTGGGTTTACTTGGTTGAGTAAGGTTATGGGGCTTTACTTAGCCAGTTGCACTAATGGACTTAATGAGGGTTCATGAGTAATAATCTTGCTTAGGTTACGATATTATGAAATCTTATTCATGCTTGTTGATATTATAACTAAATGATAGAGTTGTCATGATTATGTGCTCAATTATATGGATATGCATGTTGACTTGACTAGACTTGGTATTGTTAGTCTTGTGATGTACATGGTCTTGACTTAAGTAATATGTGCTTATTGCCTTGTATTGGTTCTTTGAATGTGAATAAGGTATTTCAACAGTGACGTTGCATGCTTTGAAATAAATGTCCCTTTTCAGCATTATTTCTATGTTGTATGTGCATGTGAGCCTATACTTAGTACAAGTGATGTGCTAACCCCATTTCTCCCTTTTCCCCAACATTTTAAATTTCGGATGTTGAGCAGATTGTGACCATTTGAAGAAGGCTTGGAATTTCATTTTCCAAGTTGGGTAGGTCCTCACCACTTCAAGGGCAATACCACTTTCTAGCATTGGATGTTGATTAGTCTTAAAGACACTTTGTTCATTCTCTTTCATTTCAGTACATGATTGTATAGCCTATATGTGGATTTTATTGTATTGATGTATGGGATATGCCCAATGGTTATACTCTTGTTTAGATGGTTATGATATGAGACATCCGTTTTAAGACTATGTTATGTATCTTATATATATATGTGCCATAAAAGTAGAAGACTATGTAATCTTCTTATACGAAGGGTCTATGTATACTCGATATAAATATATTATGTGTAAGCGAGAGGTCTAAGTAAACCTCATAAAGTTGTGTAGACGAAAAGTTTTAAATTTTCTGCATTTTTAACCTATGAATGTAATGATAGACTCTAAGTGACTAGTCTTTGTCCTCTTCGAGGATGACGATGCCGGTTGCGTCTGGTGGTGCTCCCGGATGTGAAAAACTTGGTATCAAAGCATGAGGTGAATATCCCTAGAAAGGATGTCTCATTAAACCACGCCTATGTAGATTCTTATTTATAATTATGAAGTGCACCACCCTTATGAATGAGAGACTATGTGATGCTTAGAAACTCTCATCTTCCTGTATTCCTAGTTCGGGCCTCTAGAGTCATGTTATGTGCTTTCACCTAAACCTTGTATTGTGGTTATAGGTATGAATACTCAAAGAGCAGCGGCACGAAGGGCCAAAAAAGACATTGCTAATGTGGGGGCTAATGACAACCAAGCTCCTCCACAAGACATCCAAGTGCATCCACTTGAAGAGGTTGCTATGGGTGATCAAGTTGTTCCTCCACTGATGACCGATGGTGACATACGGGCAAATTTTCTCAATTTGTCCCAAGCCATGACCTCTCAAGCCAAAAGCCGTCACTACTCAAGTCCAACCCTTGACGGGTCAAGTTGAATAGGTAGGTTGGTCCCCGAGTGCCTCAACATGCTAGCACCATGGGCTCTCGTTTGAGAGACTTTACTAGAATGAACACACCTATTTCTTTGGTTCAAAATCGGGTGAAGACCCTCAAGATTTCCTCGATGAGGTCTATAAGATTCTCTATGCTATGGTAGTGACCTCAATTAAGAAGGCCGAGTTGGCGGCCTATCAACTCAAAGATGTGGCCCAAACTTGGTACATGCAATGAAGGGATAATAAAGAACTAAGAGGTGGTTAAGAAGGATTTCCTTGATCGGTTCTTTCCTAGAGAGTTGATGCAAGCTAAGGTGGAAGAATTCATCAACCTTCATCAAGGAGGTATGTGTGTACTTGACTATTCCTTGAAATTCACTAAATTGTCCAAGTATGCTCCATCCTTTGTGTCTAACCCAAGGGATGAGATGAGTCATTATCTTACAGGGGTGTTCGAAGACTTGGTTGAGGAATGTCGTTTGTCTATGCTTCATGATAATATGAATATTTCTCATCTCATGGTTCATGCTCAACAAGTGGAAGAAAGTAGGCTAAGGAGGAAGAGTAGGGAGGCGAAGAGGGCCAAGCCTTATGAAGGTGGTTTTTGAAAGAGTAGGCTTGACATTCAAGACAATCCTAAGTTCAAGAAAAGGTTTTCTAATCAAGTTCCTTCCAAATTTCCCAAGGCTCGTGAGAATAGGGTGTCTAACCCTAAGTCTCAAAAGGGAAGAGGTACTAGCTCACCAAGCAAGAAGCCAACTTGTGGAAAGTGTGGCAAGAAGCATTATGGTGATTGCCTTGTTGGGACGAACAATTGTTTTGGGTGTGGCAAGAGTGGACACAAGGTTAGGAATTTCCCTAATTAAAGAGGCAAGACAACAATAGCGAGAAAGTTTAAGCTAGTGGTTTTAATGTGTATGCTCCAAAGAAGAATCGCTTCTATGCTCTTCGCTTTAGGGGTGAACAATAGAGTTCTCCCGATTTGATAACCAGTATGTTAAAAGTCTTCTCTATTGATGTACATGCTTTACTTGATCCGGGTACTACATTATCTTTTATTACTCATTTGGTAGCTAAGGAATTTTGATATTTTGTCCGATGTCCTAAATGATCCTTTTATGGTAACTACTCTGGTAGGTTATGCGGTGGTTGCAAAAAGGGTATTGTAAGATCCCGAAAATGACTTAAGTGAACTAGAGACTAAAATTGTTGTCATGATGATATAAGGTCCTAAAATGGTATATAAAATGGTATAGGGTCAGTAGCTAAGAGTTTAGGTGCATTGGAAGTCAAACGTCAAGGGACGACCAAGACGTTTGACGACTAAGTCACCTATGTGCCTCATATGTGCTTCTATGTGTTTATGTGTAATTAATGAGTTTAAAAGGTTCTTAAATGAGTTATTATGGTTTATATAGGCAGTGTGTCAAGTTTCGTGAAGTTTGGAGGTCAAACGTCCAAGAACGTCCATGACGTTTGAAAGATGTACCTTGAAATGTCCTTGTGTGTCTAGGCATGTTTGTCGAGTTTTACGTGTTCATTTTGGGTAAAATTCATTTGAGAGGAACTAAACTCATATACAATCATGTCTGGGTTGGAAACGTCTGGGCAAACATCCCCAAGGACCATCCAAGCGTCCTTGAGGAAGGATCCAAAGTTGGTGCCAAGACTGCCCAAGACAGCCCAAACCACTTAGGCAATCGACGCCCAGTGGGTCAGCCAATGCCCCGTGGGTGGTGATACGTCGATTGGAATTTAATCTTGGGGGAGAGGAAGCCATGGACAAGCCTCAGTCCCAGACCAGGGACCAGCAGGATGGTCCGTTGGTCAAGGGATGGTCCGTAGGTTTGCTTTTGTCTATGAGCCTATGTTCCTACGCATGTTCACTGTTAAGTGAGGGGTGATATTGTAAATTCACCCCACTTCCAAATAAGAATATTTGCGGTTCCTAAGGGGTCTTTTGGGTATTTTAAATGTGTATCTAAGCCTTCAACACTTAGAAGATTTCATTCTTCAAAATCAAAACCCCAAAATCCCTTAAAAATTCCTTAAGACTCCATTGAAGCCAAAATTCAAGGAAGAGCTTGGATTGGAGATTTGAGTGGTGATTCTTCATCAAATTGGAAAATTAGCATTGTTTAGGTATGGTTTCTGATCCTTGAAACTCGTTTCATCAAGGAGCCCAACTTTCGAAGATGTTTTCTAAAGTTTTCAAAGTTGAACTTGACCTATTTCATGATCTACAATGGGTTCTTGCATTAATGGTTTTTAAACGTTAATTATGGATTAAATTGTTATTGTATTGATGAACTTAACCTATATAACCTATGAACCCATGTAATTGATGAACCCTAATTTTTGACTACTTTATGGGTTAAGTGATATTGTCTTAATGCTTATGAATTATGGTGTAGTCTCTTGTGGGCTATCTAGTGATGTAAGATTTGTATTCAATTGATATCTAATTGGTCTTAGATTGATAAATATATATTTAATTGACTTAGATTCATTGAGTATTATGATTTATGCATTGAATTGATGTTCAGGGCCATGGGTAAGGGCCTTGTGATATTGAATTGGGTGATTTAGTATTGGATTGAAGGTTGATGATGGAGTGGTGATACGCTGACCTATTTGCCTTTATTTTATGTAAATTAGACTTCAATTATGTTGTGATTGGTTTGTTCCACTTATGGTGGCGGTGTTATGTGAATTGATGTGACCTTGTCGGCGTTATTTTAAGTATTATGATGATCTTGACCTTGTCTGCACTACTTGAAGTGTTATGTTGATTTATGTAGTTGATTAATGTGAAAGTATGTGTTCTTTATATGTATGTTAGGAAATCATGTAAACTATGACTATGTGCTTATGTGTGTAGTCTTAGGGTTGAATTCATGATTGTTTCTACTTGGCTATATGAGTCTATGATAATTATATTGATGATGACATAGTAGTGTATAGGATGACTTTAAGATGATAGTGGTTTTCCTTATATTCTTCTAGAATTACATGTAAAATTTGCTAAAGTAAAGTAATTGTGTCTTGTCTAGGTTGACTTAAGTGCCCTACTAGATGTATGTATGAATGTGAATATGTGATGTCTTGACTTAGGAAGCTAAAGCATCTTAGTCTTGAAAGAATAAATGATAGGTGAGACCTTGAATGATGATAAGAGGGTCCTTTATGTGAAACCTTGAACCTAGTGGTAAGGTTATGAAACTTGAAGTCGAAAGCCGTAATGGTATCCTTCATGTAATGAATAATGGAATCAAGGTTGATTGGCTGGAACGACATCATATAAATCCTTAGGAAATTCATAATGAGCTTATTGTCGCCATTGAGAGGTATACCTAGTGGACCTTTCTTTGGTAAGGTAAATGTAATTGGGTTATGAACTTGATATGGAACCTTTTTTGTATGAACCTCAATGTGATATAATCTATGAGAATGAAGGCTAGTACCGAGTGAGTATGGTAAGGGAAGTATTTCTAGTTAAAGAATGAGACTAGATTACAAATCATGCCCTTCATATTCCTTAACCATGTGCCTACATGGGATGTGTCCAAATTCTACCATTGGCAAGTAGAACAACCTCATCGGAGTAGGATAGAACTCCGAATTCCATGTTTTGCTACCATGGTCTATGTAGGTTATTGCCTATTCTAATCATATGGGATACCTATTAGCATTAGAGAAGTTCTATGAAGTTTAGGTGGTGGTATGGGACGCTATCTAAACATTGCACAATAGGCTTTGAAGGTGTTAGTAAGAGTCCCTAGGTCTTCTCCAAGACCATTACTTGAATGTCCTTTATGTGGTAAGTGTTTCTTTATGAAGTAATGAATTAATGACTTATTTAGAAAGTATGTAAATGCATGAGTACCGAATCTAAAGTGACTTAAGGATTTCTTAGCTAAAGTGTGAAGAGGGCATATGAGATGATCTCTTCATGTTTTATCTATGAAAGTCTTGAGAATGACTCTAGTTAGGGAATTTTGTTGTTATGTTTGACATGACTTAAACTTAGGAAGTCTTAAGGATTATTTACGTAACCTTGAAGAGGGGGTATGTGCGTTCTCTTCTTGTAGTACTTAAGTAAGTCTTTTTGATAGCCTTGGTAAGGAGAATGTCATATCTTATATGTTATGTGTTTGATGTCTTGTAAGTGTGTATGTGTCTCTTTATGAGTAATCTTGAAGATCGTTTAGGCACATTTAGAGAGGGTGTATGGGCGGTCTCTCTTTGTGTGACTTAAGTGAATCCTAGGATAGCTTTTAGTGGGATGATTACATGCTAGAAGAGGTTTAAAATGAAGAGAAGATACTTTACTGTAACAGTGAAGAACTTCACTATACAGTGAAGTGAGGTTACTGTAGAGTGACCCTTAAAATATGTTAAATTGTCTAAATGTTATCTTATGTGTTTCTAAGTTGATAAATATTGTTCTTATGGTTATATTTTGATTTTTAAAAGAAAATGTGCATATAAATGTCCGTTTTCATGATTTTTATGCATTATGCCATACTTAGTAAATGTGGTTGTACTAATCCATGCTTTTATATATCTCTATAGTTGTTGGTAGGTGAGGAGCATTTTGGAAGCAAGACTTAGACCGTAGCATCGTTCAAGAGAAGTTGAAGTATGTCCTCAATTGACTCGAGGGCATATACAGATGTCTTTTATGTCTTTTATTTCGAAGTATTGTAGTAGACTAAGTATTTCTATATTCATAATTGTGTATGGGCCGTGTCCCAAGTATTCTCGTGTCTTAAGTTTGATGAGATTGAGACTTAGCATTTCCTATGATTTTATATGATAGAGTTTTTACAGACTTATAGAATGTTTTGTGAAAAGTTTTAATTCCGCACTACTTTTCACTATGTATATGCAATGAATAATGTGAAAGGGCTTGTATAAGTACTCCGAGAGGTCGAGTACGCCGGTTACAATCCGAGATTGTGCCCTAACTTCTAGGATATGGTCTTGGTATGTGACAAGCTTGATATCAGAGCATAGGTTGTGAAAGTAGTCTTAGGAATCAAAAAGTCTCATCAAGTCACGTCTAGTAGAGTCTCGACCATCGGTGTGAGTCGCGACACATCTAACGGCGAGAGGCTATAGGACGATAGAGTTTCCCTTTGTTTCTACTCCTATGTCGTGCGGTAGAGTAAATGTTATGAGTATCCTTCTTAATGTGTTTCCTTGTGTTTTTAGGAGATGAATACTAGAAGGATGGACGCTAGAAGGTTGGAAGAGGAGAGGGTGAATGAGGAGATTCCTCCTCAAGTTGAACTAGTTGAGCAAGTTCCTCAAGATGAGCAAGGAGTCCAAGGTTCTCAAGTGCCTCCCCAAGGGGATCATGTCCCTAATGTGGAAGGAGGTAATGAGGTTGCAGTGGTTCCCCCGGAGTTGAGTAATAGTGATATTAGAGAGGCTTTGATTGCTTTAGCCAGAGACGTGACTACTCAAGCGATTTTGAGTATGGTGCCTAGGGTTGTGGAGAGCACTATGACCTCTAGGTTGAGAGATTCGTGAGGATGAATCCTCCGATCTTTCTTGGCTCTAAGGTAGGTGAAGACCCCTAAGAGTTCCTTGATGGTGTGTACAAAGTGTTGAGTGCTATGGGGGTTACATCTAGGGAAAAGGAGGAATTGACTTCGTATCAATTGAGGGATGTTTCTCAAATATGGTACACTCAATGGAAGGATAATAGGTCGGCGTCGGATCCTATTGAGTGGGAAGAATTTAAGGAAGCTTTTCTTGGTAAGTACTTTCCCCGTGAGAGGAGGGAAGTTAAGGTAGAGGTGTTTATCAATCTCAAGCAAGGCAATATGAGTGTTGAGTTGTACTCTTTGAAGTTCTCTATGTTATCTAGATATGCCCCTTCCCTTGTGTCTAATCCCTGGGATGAAATGAGTCATTTTGTGACGGGTGTCGCCGATCTAGTGAGGGAGGAATGTCATACGGCTATGCTACATGATGATATGACCTTACCTAGACTCATGGTTTATGCACAATCAATTGAAGAGTCTAAACTTAGGAGGATGTCAAGAAATTTGAAAAGAAGTGGTGCAAGTGATCAAGGGCAACCTAGGTTCAAAAAGAGGGCTCAAACTCAAGGTGAACCTAGTGCTCCTAAGGTGAAGTTTGAGAAAGGAGGGGGTTCTCAAAATGACAAACCTACGTGTGTCACTTGTGGCAAAAAACATTATGGTGAGTGTCTATTGGGTACCGGTAGTTGCTTTGGATGTGGAAAAGATGGACACAAAGTGAGAGATTATCCTAATAAAGATGGTAAGAAGGCTGCTCCTAGTGTTCCAAAGGAAGGTGCTCTAACAAGGAGGCGTTTCTATGCACTCCGGACTAGAGGAGAGAAGCCAGATGTGAGTGATGATGATGTTGGTAAGGCTTATTTCTCTTGTTGTGATATGAGTTCCTTCTAAGTGGGGGAGTATGGTTATAGATGGGATAGAAAGTCCTAGAAGTTGTTTCATGTGCATGGTGTTTAGGAGTTTGGTTGAAATTGAATTTCATTAACTTCTTGCATTGTGTATTTTATGAAGCTTTGATCATGTAGTAAAAGTTGTTTATATGATGTTACCTTGCATATTAGCATGTTTCTATCATGAATTACCTAAAAGTTGCATTTTTGAAAAATTCGCAAAATTCACTGTAAAGGTACTGTCTGCTCACTGTATAATTTTTGAAAATTTGACTAATTGATTCTTTGGTCTAAAATTGTTTTAACGTGGTTATAACTGACATGTATAAGTATAATAATGAATATAAAATGAGTTTTTGCTATTTGGAATGAAGCATGTGAGTTTTGTAGCATAATGAGTTATAAACTTTTATTCTAGTTTCTTGTTGTGTTGTGAATCTCTTGACTGTGTGAAATTGATGTTTCTTCTTGATTATGTGTTATATTGTTTGGTAATGAGCTGCTAGTTGAGTCTCTATTCTTGGAAGTGTTCATAGAGTGACAAGTGTCATTCGAGGACAAATGTTGTCCAAGTGGGGGAGAACGTAAGATCCCGAAAATGACTTAGGTGAACTAGAGCCTAAATTTTTTGTAATAATGGTATAAAGTCCTAAAATGTTCTATAATATGGTATAGAGGCATTATCTTAGAGTTTAGGTGCATTGGAAGTCAAACGTCAAGGGACAACCAAGACGTTCGTCGACTAAGTCACCTATGTGCCTCATATGTGGTTCTATGTGTTTATGTGTGATTCATGAGATTTTAAGGTTCTTAAATGAGTTATTATGGTGTATATAGGCAGTGTGTCAAGTTTTGTGAAGTTTGGAGGTCAAACGTCCAAGAACATCCATGACGTTCGAAAGATGTGTCTTGAAATGACCTTGTGTGTCTAGGCATGTTTCATAGAGTTTTACTTGTTGTTTTTGGGTGAAATTCATGTACGGGGTCCTAAACTCATATACGATCATGTTTTGGTTGGAAAAGTCCAGGAAAACATCCCCAAGGACCATCCAAGGGTCCTTGAGGAAGGACCCAAAGTTGGTGCCAGGACTGCCCAAGACAGCCCAAACCACGGAGGCAATAGACGCCCAGTGGGTCAGTCGACGCCACGTGGGTGGTTCTCCACTTATTTGGACTTATTATTGGGGGAGAGGAAGACATGGAAAATCCTCAGTCGCAGACCACGGACCAGCAGGACGGTTCGTTGGTCAAGGAACGGTCCGTAGGTTGGCTTCCATCTCTGAGCCTGTGTTCCTGCGCAGGTTAACTGTTAAGTGAGGGGTGATATTGTAAATTCACCCCATTTCCAAATAAGAGTATTGGAGGTTCCTAAGGGGTCTTTTGGGTATTGTGTATTTAAGCCTTTAACACTTAGAAGATTTCATTTTTCAAAATCAAAACCCCCAAATCCCTTAGAAATTCCTTAAGAATCCATTGAAGCCAAAATTCAAGGAAGAGCTTAGATTGGAGATTTGAGTAATGATTCTTCATCAAATTGGAGGATTAGAATTGTTAGGTATGGTTTTTTATCCTTGAAACTTGTTTCATCAAGGAGCCCAACTTTCAAAGATGTTTTCTAAAGTTTTCAAAGTTGAACTTGATCTATTTCATGATCTACCATGGGTTCTTGCATTAATGGTTTTTAAACGTTGATTATGGATTAAATTGTTATTGTAATGATAAATTTAACCTAAATAACGTATGAACCCATGTAATTGATGAACCCTAGTTTTTGACTACTTTATGGGTTAATTGATATTGTCTTAATGCTTATGAATTATGATGTAGTTTCTTGTGGGCTATCTAATGATGTAAGAATTGTATTAAATTGATAACAATTGGTCTTAGATTGATATATCTATATTGAATTGACTTAGATTCATTGAGTACTATGATTTATGCATTGAATTGATGTTCATGGCCATGGGTAAGGGCCTTGTAATATTGAATTGGGTGATTTAGCATTGGATTGAAGGGTTAAAGATGGAGTGGTGGTACGCTGCCCTATTTCCCTTTATTTTATGTTAATTAGACTTTAATTATGTTGTGATTGGTTTGGTCCACTTATGGTGGCGGTGTTATGTGAATTGATGTGGCCTTGTCGGCGTTATTTTAAGTATTATGATGATCATGGACTTGTCAGCACTACTTGAAGTGTTATGTTGATTTCTGTAGTTGATTATGTGAAGTATGGTCATATCTACCTATATATGTGAAGTAATGTGAAAGTATGTGTTCTTTCTATGTATGTTAGGAAATCATGTAAACTATGACTATGTGCTTGTGTGTGTAGTCTTAGGGCTGAATGCATGATTGTTCCTACTTGTCTATATGAGTCTATGATAATTATATTGATGATGACATAGTAGTGTATAGGATGAATTTAAGATGATAGTGGTTGTCCTTATGTACTTCTAGAATGACATGTAAAATGTGCTAAAGTAAAGTAATGTTGTGTCTTGTCTAGATTGACTTAAGTGCCCGACTTGATGCATGTATGGATGTGAATATGTGATGTCTTAACTTAGTAAGCTAAAGCGTTTTAGTCTTGAAAGAATGAATGATAGGTGACACCTTGAATGATGATAAGAGGGTCCTTTATGTGAAACCTTGAACCTAGTGGTAAGGTTATGAAAGTTGAAGTCGAAAGCCATAATGATATCCTTCATGTAATGAATCATGGACTTAAGGTTGGTTGGATGGAACGACATTATATCAATCCTTAGGAAAGTCATAATGAGCTTCTTGTCTCCATTGGGAGGTAGCCCTAGTGGACCTTTCTTTGGTAGGGTAAATGTAATTGGGTTATGAAATTGATATGGAACCCTTTTTGTATGAACCTCAATGTGATTTAAGCTATGGGAACAAAGGCTAGTACCAAGTGAGTATGGTAAGGGAAGTATTTCTAGTTAAAGAATGAGACTAGATTACAAATCATGCCCTTCATATTCCTTAACCATGTGCCTACATGGGATGTGTCCAAGTTCTACCATTGGCAAGTAGAACAACCTCATCGGAGTAGGATAGAACTCCGGATTCCATGTTTTGCTACCATGGTCTATGTAGGTTATTGCCTATTCTCATCATATGGGATACCTATTAGCATTAGAGAAGTTCTATGAAGTTTAGGTGGTGATATGGGACGCTATCTAGACATTGCACAATAGGCTTTGAAGGTGTTAGTAAGAGTCCCTAGGTTTTCTCCAAGACCATTACTTGAATGTACTTTATGTGGTAAGTGTCTCTTATTGAACTAATGAATTAATGAATTATGTTAGAAATTATGTAAATGCATGAGTACCTAATATAATGTGACTTAAGGATTCCTTAGCTAAAGTGTGAAGAGGGCATATGGGATGATCTCTTCATGTTTTATCTATGGAAGACTTGAGAATGACTCTAGTTAGGGAAGTTGGCTGTTATGTTTGACATGACTTAAACTTAGGAAGTTTAAGGATTATTTAGGTAACCTTGAAGAGGGGGGTATGGACATTCTCTTCTAGGAGTACTTAAGTAAGTATTTTTGATAGCCTTGGTAAGGAGAATGTCATATCCTATATGTTATGTGTTTGATGTCTTGTAAGTGTGTATGTGTCTCATTATGAGTAATCTTGAGGATCGTTTAGGCACATTTAGAGAGGGTGTATGGGCGGTCTCTCTTTGTGTGACTTAAGTGAATCCTAGTATAGATTTTAGTGGGATGATTACATGCTAGAAGAGGTTTAAAATGAAGAGAAGATACTTCAGTGTAATAGTGAAGAACTTCACTGTACTGTGAACTGAGGTTACTGTAAAGTGACCCTTAAAATGTGTTAAATTGTCTAAATGTTATCTTATGTGTTTCTAAGTTGATAAATGTTGTTATTATGGTTATATTATGATATTTAACAGAAAAGATGCATATTTCCAATAAATGTCCGTTTTCATGATTTTTATGCATTATGTCATACTTAGTACATGTGGTTGTACTAATCCATGCTTTTATCTATCTCTATAGTTGTTGGTAGGTGAGGAGCATTTGGGAAGCAAGACTTGGACCATAGCATCGTTAGAGAGAAGTTGAAGTATGTCCTCAATTTACTCGAGGGCATATATAGATGTCTTTTATGTCTTTTATTTCGAAGTATTGTAATAGAAAAAGTATTTCTATATTAGTAATTGTGTATGGGCCGTGTCCCAAGTATTCTCGTGTCGTAAGTTTGATGACATTGAGACTTAGCATTTCCTATGATTTTATATGAAAGAGTTTTTAAAGACTTATAGAATGTTTTGTGAAAAGTTTTATTTCCGCACTACCTTTCACTATGTATATGCAATGAATGATATGAAATGGCTTGTATAAGACCTCCGAGAGGTTGAGTACGCCGGTTATAATTTGAGACTGTGCCCTAACTTCTAGGGTGTGGTCTTGGGATGTGACAGGTATATATAAATTGTCCTATAAAATTGCCCAATAGAGTTAGTTATGTTGAATTAGTAGAACTTGATATGGTTGATTTTGATGTCATTTTGGGGATGGATTCGTTGCATGATTGTTTTGCTTCCATTGATTGTAGAACAAAAATTGTCAAGTTCAATTTTCCAAATGAAATCGTCTTAGAGTGGAAGGGGGGAAATTCTATTTCTAGAGGTCGTATCATCTCTTTGTCTTAAGGCTTATAAAATGATCTCAAAAGGGTGTTTATACCACATTGTAAGAGTCAAAGATTTGGACTCTGAAAATCCTCCAATCGAGTCGCCCCGTAGTAAGGGAATTTCCGGAGGTCTTTCTTAATGATCTTCCCGGAATCCCCCCGGAACAGAAAATTGATTTTGGTATTAACTTGCTACCGGATACCAACCCCATTTCAATTCCTCCTTATCGGATGGCTCCGGCCGAATTGAAAGATTTGAAGGCTCAACTCAAGGACTTACTAGACAAAGGCTTCATTAGACCTAGTATCTCTCCATGGGGTGCTCCGGTATTATTTGTGAAGAAGAAGGATGAGTCCCTTAGAATGTGCATTGATTATCGCCAACTCAATAAAGTCACTATTATGAATAAGTATCCTCTCCCTCGGATTGATAACTTGTTTGATCAACTCCAAGGGGCAAGCTACTTTTCTAAGATTGACTTGAGATCAGGTATCACCAACTTAGGGTAAGAGGTGAGGATATACCAAAAATGGCATGTCACGACCCACACCTATACCCTAAAAGTTAGGGAATTCTTAGTTCGTGGCACGGAGAACTTGACCTCTCGGAGGTCTAATACAATCCCTTTCGCATCATTCATCGCATATGCATATATGAAAAGTAGTGTAGAATTAAAACTTTTCACAAAACATTCTAATAGTCTTTCAAAATATCTTTCATATAAAATCAAACAAACTAAATCTCATATCATCAAATCTTAGACTCACGAATATACTTGGTACACATCCCATACAATCGAAATATAATACTATATGTCTATTACAATACTTCAATATAAAGAAACTCTAAAGACATCTATGCCCTCGAGTCAAGTGATTGCTTGAACGGTCCTATAATCCAAGCTTTTGCCTCCAATATCTCCTTCACCTATGAATCACTTTAGAGATAGATAAAAACATGGAATTAGTAAACCACATGTACTAAGTATGACATAATGCATAAAAATCATGATAACGAACATTTAATGGAAATATGCTCTTTTTGATTAAAACATCATAGTATAAGCATAAGAACAACATTTAACACTTTAGGAACACATAATATAACACTTAAGCAATTTATCAAATTTTAATGGCATTACAGTGAACTAGGTCACTGTTACAGTGAATTACTTCACCGTTACAGTGAAGTTCCTCAACTTCACATTGGACACTTTCTAGTATGCAATCTTCTTACTAAAAGCTATCCTAAGACTCAGTTAAGTAAGACAAAGAGAGACCGCCCATACACCCTCTCTAGGCACACCTAAGTGATCCTTAAGACCACCGATAATGAGACCCACACACTTACAATACACCAAACACATGAACATGATATCCTCCTACCAAAGGTGATTCTAAGGTTCACTCGAGTGAGTTGTGAAGCAACCGCCCATACAATCCCTTCGCACACACTCAAGGGATCCTTTAGATTACCTAGGATAAGATCATTCTCACTTAATACAACAACATACATGTAATATGACATTCTCCTTTCCAAAGGTTATAAAAAGACTTACTCAAGTAAATCAAAAAGAGAATGTCCATACTTGACCTCTTCAAGATTACCTAAGTAATCCTTGGGACTACCTAAGTTTGGATCATGTCTACTTAATCAACCAACTTTCCTAACTAGAGTCATTCTTAAGATTTATGTAGGAAAAATATGAAGTGACCATTCCTATGCCCCCTTCACACCTTAACTAGACAACTCTTAACTACTCTAGATAAGTACTTATTCATTTAACATACTTTATAACTTAATTAATTACATTCATTAGTTTATTTAAGAGACATTCATCACATAAAGGACAATTAAGTAATGGTCTTGGAGAAGACCTAGGGACTCTCAGTAACATCTTCAAAGGCTATTGTGCAATGTCTAGATAGAGTCCCATACCACCACCTAAACTTCATAGAACTTCTCCAATACTAATAGGTATCCCATATGATGAGAATAGACAATAACCGACATAGAACATGGTAGCAAAACATGGAATCCGGAGTTGTAAACTACTCCGATAAGGGTGTTCTACTTACCAATGGTAGAACTTGGACACATCCCATGTAGGTACATGGTAAAGGAATATGAAGGGTTTACCTTGCACTCTATCCTTATTCTTAACTAGAGATACTTCCCTTACCATACTCAGTTGGTGCTAGACTTTGTTCTCATTGAGTAATTTAAATTAAAGGATCATACGAAGGGGTTCCATATCTAGTTCATAACCCAATCAAATTCACCCTACCAAAGAGGTCCCCTAGGGCTGCCTTACAATGCCGAAGAGGATAACTTAATGACTTTCCTAAGGATGATATGATCCCGCTCCAGCCAACCAACCTTAAGTCCATCATTCATACAAGAAGGATACCATTACGGCTTTCGACTTCAAGGGTCATAACCTTACCACTAGGTTTAAGGTTTCACATAAAAGACCTTCTTAGAATCATTAAAGGTCTCATGTCATTCATACATACAAGACTAAGTAGAGGCTTTATCATCCAAAGTGAAGACATCTCATATGCACATTCACACATGTATCAAGTAAGGGACAAAAGTCTACCACACTAGACACACCAATGACTTCACTTTATCACATATAGCATATCATTCCAGAAGCACATAGGAATAACCATTATCAGTTTTAAGTCATACTATACACTAATATAACATCATCAAGATAACCATCATAGACTCATATATCCAAGTAGGAATAATCATGCATCAACTCTAAGACTACACACATAAAGACATACTCATAGTCTAACATGATCTCCTAACAACATCAAAAGAAGAACACATACTTCCACATTATTAACATGTAGGTAGATATGATCATACTTCACATAATAAACTACACCAAATCATCATAATAATTCAAGTAGTTGCCGACAAGGCCATGATCTTCAAAATACATAAAGTAATGCCGACAAGGCCACATCATTCACATAGCACCGCCACCATAAGTTGACCATACCAATCACAACATAACTCAAAAGCTACATTACATAAAATAAAGATAATTAGGGCAGCGTACCACCAATCCATTCTCTCCACTTCAATCCTTAGCTAAATGATCCAATTCAATACCAATAGGCCCTTACCAATGGCCATGATCATCAATTCAATACAAAAATCATAATACTCAATGAACTAGGTCAATTCAAAATATATATTTATCAATCTAAGACAGCCTATACATCAATTGAATACAATTATTACATCATTCAATAGCCCATAGAAAACTACACTAGAATTCATAAGCATTAAGACAATATCAAGTCAACCACAAAGTAGTCAAAATCTAGGGTTCATGAATTACATGGGTTAATAGGTTAATTATGTTAAAATCATATAATTAACATAAATATATATAATATATACTGATTCAAAACCTTTAATGCAAGAACCCAGGGATAGATCATAAAATTGGACAAGTTCATCTTAGAAAACTTTAGAATCTCTTTGAATTTTGGGCTCCTTGATGAATAGAGTTAAAGGATTAAAAACAATACCTCAATGATGTTAATACACAAAATTTATGAAGAATCACCACTCAAATCTCCAATCGAAGCTCTTCCTCGAGTTTTGGCTTCAATGGAGTTCTAGAGAATTCCTTAGAGATTTTGGGGTTTTTATTTGGAAGAATGAATTCATCTAGGTATTTAGGACTTATATAACCACTTAAAATACATAAATTACCCCTAAGTAACTGCCCAAAATCTTATTTGGACATTGGGTGAATTAACCTATTCACCCTTGCAACTTACAGTGAAGCAGCACAGTTGTAACGACCTGCTTAGTTGTTTTGAGCAGCAGATTTTATTTCTGGAAAAACTGTCTGAGACGACGTATCCCACGACGGACCGTCATGGGTACGACGGACCGTCGAGGGTGTCTCGTTCCAAAACACTTGGAATTCTTATATTTGAGTGCTGAAATCGACTCTCTGAAGGTTGTGACGAACCTGCAGGACGGACCGTCACAGACACGACGGACCGTTGTGAGGTTCCGTTTCAAAACACTTCAACTCTTGAGAATTGGGTACTGGGAGCAATTCTCTGTCCGTCGTGACGGAAGTGCAGGACGGACCGTCGTAGGCACGACGGACCGTCTCAGACTCATCAAGGAAATTGAGTCTCTGAAGGTTGTGACGAACCTGCAGGACGGACCATCGCAGGCACGACGGGCCGTCACAGGTTGCGTAATCCCAGTCTGGGTCGGATTTCTGGGTAAGTTTTAAAGGGGCGTTTTGGACTATTCCTGCTATAATTATGAATTTCGTGGGTTAATATTAATAACTCAAATTCTTGGGGGTGTAAAGGAGATAACCTTGAGTTACTTAGTGGGTTAATTCCTCATCTTTTATACTTAATTATATGCTAATTAGGGTAAAAGAAAGAGGGTTTTGAAGAAGAAAAATAGAAAGAACAAGGAGAGAGAGAACGATCGATAGAGAGAGACAAACGAAGAGGAAACAAAAAGCTTTGAGAGATTGCTTGCTTGATCACGAATCCTCGGTGAAGGTAGGTTATGGTTTTTGATACTATTCATAGTAAACTCTTAATAGCGAATGATATGTATTGGTAGTATTGTAAACCCTTCTATATGCTTAATTGTATGCTTGCATGAATGTGATTATGTGATTGTGATAAAATAAGCATAATGAAAGCTTTTTGAATCCAAAATCTTGAAGAACCCAATTTCACCTTGTTATGATGATGCCTTGGTGTAAAAGAAGGCTTGATGAACTAAAGTAATGAGATTGATGATGCCTTGGTATTGATGAATTGAATGATGTTAGGGGATCGGAGTGTCACGAACCGACACGTAGAATTAGGGGATCGGAGTATCACGTACCGACACATAGTATTAGGGGATCGGGTGTCATGAACCGACACGTAGAATTAGGGGATTGGAGTGTCACGTACCGACACATAGTAGTAGGGGATCGGAGTGTCACGTACCGACACAAGAGGAAGAAAGATAAGGAATCTTGAGAGATGTTAATATACTCAATGTAATGAACCTAATTTCCCAAATGAGTGTGGTATTGAGGCTTGAGTCCTCATGGATGAACTTGGTAGTACTTATTGATGATTATAGTACTTGTTGCTACATGTTGAGTATTGTAGTTGATTTATGATATGAACTGATATATACTGTTTTCTATTTTGAGTTGGCCGATGATACCTATTCAGTACTTGTGTTTTGTACTGACCCCCTACTTGTTGTTTCTTTCTTTGTTATTTGGGGAATGCAGCAAACGTACCGTCGTCTTCAACTCAACTAGCCAGTCCACACCGGATTTCAGGGTGAGCTAACGTTCTAGCTTGGACTGGATCTTCTCTTCAAGTCTTGATGCCTTGAACTTCCGGCATGGACTAGCCTTTTATTTATTTTAGCTTCTTAGATACTTTTAGATTAGTAACTTGAGGATAGATGTTCTTGTGATGATGACTTCCAGATTTTGGGGATAATGAGTTATAAATTTTAGAAGTTATTTAATTGATTTCGTTAATGAGTTTTAAGTCTTCCGCTTTGTATTTTTTTGTTCAATATGTTGGGGTGTTAGATTGGTTGGTTCGCTCACATAGTAGGATAAGTGTGGGTGCCACTCGCGGTTCAATTTTGGGTCGTGACATGTGATGAATGATGTGACCCTAGAAGGGTTAAGTAAGAGTGTGAAATACACTAAGAAGGCCATGTGCATTGGCATATGATGAAATGAACATTCACGTAGAGGGCTGAGTAACTATGAAGTGCAATTGTGCTAAAGCTAATGAATGTGGTGACAACATGACGAGAGGCTAATGTGAAAGATGAGAGTGATCTCAAATGAGCCTACGTAAATGTTACCAAAACGTACTCACCTATGAGAGTGTAAAATCTATGCTTTAGTATTTAATGTTTGAGTTTTGGTATTTTGGGCTAATGGTTTCGAGTTTACGGTTAGGGTTTAGTTTTATTTTAAGTTTTAGAGTTTGGGGTTAAGGATTTGAGTTGTAATATCGATGGTTTAATGATTAATGTTATAGTTTTTATATTTTCCGCTTTGTGTTTAGGGTTAGGGTTATGGATAGGGTTAGGGTTAGGTTTAGGGTTAGGGATAGGGTTAGAGTTTGGGTTTTTTTCTTTTGACATTTTTATTTTTAGGACTTCGGGTTTAGGGTTTGGATTAGGATGTAGGTCTTTTCTAGGTTTTATGGTTCAGGGTTTAGCATTTAAGGTTTAAAATCTATAGTTTAGTATTTAATATTTGGGATTTAGTATTTTGGGCTTAGGGTTTTGGTTTTATGGTTTAGGGATAGGGTTAGGGTTAAGGTTAGGGTTAGGGTTAGGGTTAAGGTTAGGGTTAGGGTTAGGGTTTTTAATTTTTTAGTTTTTTGGGTTTAGGGTTTAGGATTTGAGTTTTAATATCAATGGTTTAGTGTTAAATGTTTGGGGTTTTCGTATTTTAGACTTAGGTTTTTTTTTGGACTTAGGGTTTAGGGTTTAGGGTTAGGGTTACGGTTAGGGTTAGGATTAGGGTAAGGGTGTAGGTTTTTTTGTTTAGGATTTAGGATTTGAGGTTTAATATCAATGGTATAGCATTTAATATTTGGGTTTTGATATTTTGGGCTTGGGGTTTAGGGTTTATGGTAGGGTTAGGGTTAGGGTTTAATTTTTTTTATGATTTAGCGTTTGGACTTAAGGATTTGAGTTGTAATATCTATTGTTTAATGTTTAATGTTAAGGTTTTGGTATTTTGGGCTTTGGTTTAGGTTTTAAGGTTTAGAGTTAGGGTTAAGGATAGGGTTAGGGTTAGGGTTGGGGTTAAGGTTAGGGATAGGGTTAGGGTTTGGGTTTATTTATTTTTTTAGGTTTTAGGTTTTGGGGTTTTGGATTTTTGGTTTAAAATCTATGATTTAATGTTTAAGGTTTAGGTTTTGGTATTTTGGGCTTGGGGTTTCGGGTTAATATTTTAGGAATAGGGTTAGGATTAAGGTTAGGGTTAGTGTTTTTTTTAGGGTTTATTTTTTTTTTTTTTAGGGTTTGTGGTTTAGGATTTGATGTTTAAAGTCTATGGTTTGGTGTTTAATTTTTGGGTTTTCGCCTTTTGGATTCAGTTTTTTTTTGGACTTAGGGTTTAGGGTTTAGGGTTTAGGATAAGGGTTAGGGTGTAGTTTTTTTGTTAGGTTTTATGGTTTAGGGTTCAGCATTTGAGGTATAAAATCTATGGTTTAGTATTTAATGTTTGAGTTTTGGTATTTTGGGATTAGGGTTTTGAGTTTATGGTTTAAGGTTAGGGTTAGGGTTAGTTTTTTTTTTTAGGGTTTTGAATTTAGGGTTTTGGATTTGAAATTTAATCTCAATGGTTTAGCGTTTAATATTTGGGTTTTGGTATATTGGGCTTTGGTTTAGGGTTTATGGTAGGGTTAGGGTTAGGGTTAATGTTAGGGTTATGGTTTAGGGTATTTTTAGGTTTTTGAGTTTGGGGTTAAGGATTTGAGTTGTAATATCGATGGTTTAATGTTTAATGTTATTGTTTATATATTTTCGGTTTTGTGTTTAGGGTTTAAAGTTTAGGGTTAGGGTTAAGGTAAGGGTTAGGGTTAGGGTTAGGGTTTGGGGTTTTTTCTTTTGACACTTTCATTTTTGGGACTTTGGGTTTAGGGTTTGGGTTAGGGTGTAGGTCTCTTTTAGGTTTTATGGTTCAGGGTTTAGCATTTAAGGTTTAAAATCTATGGTTTAGTATTTAAAATTTGGTATTTAGTATTTTGGGCATAGGGTTTTGATTTTATGGTTGAGGGATAAGGTTAGGGTTAAGGTAAGGGTTAGGGTTAGGGTTAAGGTTAGGGTTAGGGTTAGGGTTTTCAATTTTTTTGGTTTATGGGTTTAGGGTTTAGGATTTGAGGTTTAATATCACTCATTTAGTTTTTAATGTTTGGGGTTTTCGTATTTTTGACTTAGATTTTTTTTTGGACTTAGGGTTTAGGGTTTAGGCCTAGGGTTTGGGTTAGGGTTAGGATTAGGGTTAGGGTGTAGGTTTTTTTTAGTTTTTATGGTTCATGGTTTAGTATTTGAGGTTTAAAATCTATGGTTTGGTATTTAATGTTTGAGTTTTTGTGTTTTGGGCTTAGGGATTCGGGTTTATGGTGTCGGGTTAGGGTTAGGATTAAGGTTAGGGTTAGGGTTAGGGTTCTGGTATTTTTAGGTTTTTTGGTTTATAAATTAGGATTTGAGGTTTAATATCAATGGTTTAGCGTTTAATATTTGGGTTTTGGTATTTTGGGCTTGGAGGTTTAGGGTTTATGGTAGGGTTAGCATTTGGAGTGTTAGGGTTAGGGTTTAGGTTTTTTTATTGTTTTAGCATTTGGGTTAAGGATTTGAGTTGTAATATCTATGGATTAATGTTTAATGTTAGGGTTTTGGTATTTTGGGCTTTGGTTTTAGGTTTTAAGGTTTAGGGTTAGGGTTAAGGATAGGGTTAGGGTTAGGGTTAGGGTTAGGTATAGGGATAGGGTTAGGGTTTGAGTTTAGTTTTTTTTTAGGTTTTAGGTTTTGGGGTTTTTAATTTTTGTTTTAAAATCAATGATTTAATGTTTAATGTTTAGGGTAAGGGTTAGGGTTAAGGTTAGGGTTAAGGTTTAGGTTATGGTTAGGGTTAGGGTTTATGTTTTTTTTTGGTTTTAGGGTTTGTGGTTTAGGATTTGATTTTTAAAGTATATGATTTAGTGTTTAGTGTTTGGTTTTCGTATTTTGGACTTAGGTTTTTTATTTGGATTTAGGGTTTAGGGTTTACGGTTTAGGGTTAGGGTTAGGATGAGGGTTAGGGTCTAGTTTGTTTTTAGGTTTTATGGTTCAGGGTTTAGCATTTGAGATTTAAAATTTATGGTTTAGTATTTAATGTTTGGGTTTTGGTATTTTGGGCATAGGGTTTCGAGTTTATGGTTTATGGTTTAGGGTTAGGGTTAGGGTTAAGGTTAAGGTTAGGGTTAGGGTTAGGTTGTTTTTTTTTAGGTTTTTATGTTTACGGTTTAGGATTTTAGGTTTAATATCAATAATTTTGTTTCTAATGTTTGGGTTTTTGTATTTTGATCTTGGGGTTTAGGGTTTAAGGGTAGGTTTAGGGTTAGGGGTAGGGTTAGTATATAGTTTTTTTTTAGGTTTTAATGTTTGGGTTTAAGGATTTGTGTTGTAATATCTATGGTTTAGTGTTTAATGTTAGGGTTTTTAAATTTTAGGCTTTGGGTTTAGTGTTACTGTTTTGGGTTTTTTAGATTTTTTTGTTTAGGGTTTAGGATTTGAGGTTTAATATTAATGGTTTAGCATTTAATATTCGGGTTTTGGTATTTTGGGCTTGGGTTTTAGGGTTTACGGTAGGGTTAGGGTTAGGGTTTAGTTTTTTTTATGATTTAACGTTTAAGGTTAAGGATTTGAGTTGTAATATCTATTGTTTAATGTTTAATGTTAAGGTTTTGGTATTTTGGGCTTTGGGTTTATGTTTTAAGGTTTAGATTTAGGGTTAAGGATAGGGTTAGGGTTAGGGTTAGGGTTAGGGATAGGGTTAGGGTTTGAGTTTCGGTTTTTTTTAGGTTTTAGGTTTTGGGGTTTTTAATTTTTGGTTTAAAATCTATGATTTAATGTTTAATATTTGGGTTTTGGTATTTTGGACTTGGGGTTTCGGGTTAATGGTTTAGGGTTAGGGTTAGGGTTAAGGTTAGAGTTAAGGTTTAGGTTAGGGTAAGGGTTAGGGTTTATGTTTTCTTTTTTGGTTTTAGGGTTTTTGGTTTAGGATTTGATGTTTAAAGTCTATGGTTTAGTGTTTAGTGTTTGGGTTTTCGTATTTTGGACTTAGGGTTTTTATTTGGACTTAGGGTTTAGGGTTTACGGTTTAGGGTTAGGGTTAGTGTGTAGTTTTTTTGGGGTTTTATGGTTTAGGGTTTAGCATTTGAGGTATAAAATCTATAGTTTAGTATTTAATGTTTGAGTTTTGGTATTTTGGGTTTAGGGTTTTGAGTTTATGGTTTAAGGTTAGGGTTAGGGTTAGGTTTTTTTTTTTTAGGTTTTTGGGTTTAGGGTTTAGGATTTGAAATTTAATATCAATGGTTTAGCGTTTAATATTTGGGTTTTGGTATTTTGGGCTTTGGTTTAGGGTTTATGGTAGGGTTAGGGTTAGGGTTAATGTTAGGGTTAGGGTTTAACTTTTTTTTAGGTTTTGGAGTTTGGGGTGATTTGAGTTGTAATATCGATAGTTTAATGTTTAATGTCATAGTTTTGGTATTTTTGACCTTGTGTTTAGGGTTTAAGGTTTAGGGTTTGGGTTAGGGTTAGGGTTAGGGATAGGGTTAGGGTTTGGGATTTTTTCTTTTGACATTTTTATTTTTGGGAGTTCGGGTTTAGGGTTTGGGTTAGGGTGTAGGTATTTTTTAGGTTTTATGGTTGAGGGTTTAGCATTTAAGGTTTAAAATCTATGGTTTAGTGTTTGATGTTTTGCTTTTCGTATTTTGAACTTTGTGCTTTTTTCTTTTGACATTTTTATTTTTGGGACTTCGGGTTTAGGGTTTGGGTTAGGGTGTAGTTTCTTTTTAGGTTTTATGGTTCAGGGTTTAGCATTTAAGGTTTAAAATCTATGGCTTAGTATTTAATATTTGGGATTTAGTATTTTGGGATTAGGGTTTTGGGTTTATAGTTTAGGGATAGGGGTAAGGTTAAGGATAGGGTTAGGTTTAGGGTTAAGGTTAGGGTTAGCGTTAAGGTTTTGGATTTTTTTAGGTTCTTGGGTTTAGGGTTTAGGATTTGAGGTTTGATATAAATGGTTTAGTGTTTAATGTTTGGGCTTTTCGTATTTTAGACTTAGTTTTTTTTTTGGACTTAGGGTTTAGGGTTTAGGGTTAGGGTTAGTTGTTTGTTAGGTTTTATGGTTCAGGGTTTACTATTGGAGGTTTAAAATCTATGGTTTAGTATTTAATGTTTGGGTTTTGGTATTTTGGGCTTAGGGATTCGGGTTTATGGTGTCGGGTTAGGGTTAGGATTAAGGTTAGGGTTAGGGTTAGGGTTAGGTTTCTGGGTTTTTTAGGTTTTTTGGTTTATGGTTTAGGAATTGAGGTTTAATATCAATGGTTTAGCGTTTAATATTTGGGTTTTGGTATTTTAGGTTTGGGGTTTAGGGTTTATGGTAGGGTTAGATATTTTTAGGTTTTAGCATTTGGGGTTAAGGATTTGAGTTCTAATATCTATGGATTAATGTTTAATGTTAGGGTTTTGGTATTTTGGGCTTTTGTTTTAGATTTTAAGGTTTAGGGTTAAGGTTAAAGATAGGGTTAGGGTTAGGGATAGGGTTAGGGTTTGAGTTTAGTTTTTTTTTTGGTTTTACGTTTTGGGGTTTTTAATTTTTGGTTTAAAATCTATGATTTAATGTTTAATGTTTGGGTTTTGATATTTTGGGCTTGGGCTTTCGGGTTAATGGTTTAGGGTTAGGGTTATGCTTAAGGTTAGGGTTAAGGCTTAGGTTAGGGTTAGGGTTAGGGTTTATGTTTTTTTTTTTGGTTTTAGGGTTTGTGGTTTAGGATTTGATGTTTAAAGTCTATGGTTTAGTGTTTAGTGTTTGGGTTTTCCTATTTTGGACTTAGGGTTTTAATTTGGACTTAGGGTTTAGGGTTTAGGGTTTAGGGTTAGGGTTAGGGTTAGGGTTAGGGTGAGTTTATTTTTAGGTTTTATGGTTCAGGGTTTAGCATTTGAGGTTTAAAATTTATGGTTTAGTATTTAATGTTTGGGTTTTATTATTTTGGGCTTAGGGTTTTGGGTTTATGGTTTATGGTTTATGGTTAGGGTTAAGATTATGGTTAGGGTTAGGCTTATTTTTTATTTTTTTAGGTTTTTAGGTTTACACTTTGGGTTTTGGTATTTTGGTCTTGGGGTTTAGGGTTTAGGGTAGGTTTAGGGTTAGGTTTGATGTTTGGGTTAGGGTTAGAGTATAGTTTTTTTTTAGGTTTAAGGATTTGAGTTGTAATATCTATGGTTTAGTGTTTAATGTTACGGTTTTTTTAGGCTTTGGGTTTAGTGTTACGGTTTTTGGGTTTTTTAGATTTTTGGGTTTAGGGTTTATCATTTGAGGTTTAATATTAATGGTTTAGCATTTAATATTCATGTTTTGGTATTTTGGGCTTGGGGTTTAGGGTTTAGGGTAGGGTTAGGGTTAGGGTTTATTTTTTTTTTATGATTTAGCGTTTGGGGTTAAGGATTTGAGTTGTAATAACTATTGTTTAATGTTTAATGTTAAGGTTTTGGTATTTTGGGCTTTGGGTTTAGGTTTTAAGGTTTAGAGTTAGGGTTAAGGATAGGGTTAGGGTTAGGGTTAGGGTTAGGGTTAGGGTAAGGGATAGGGTTAGGGTTTGGGTTTAGGTTTTTGTTTGGGGTTTTAGGTTTTGGGGTTTTGGATTTTTGGTTTAAAATGTATGATTTAATGTTTAAGGTTTGGGTTTTGGTATTTTGGGATTGGGGTTTCGGGTTAATGGTTTAGGATTAGGATTAGGGTTAAGGTTAGGGTTAGTGTTTTTGTTAGGGCTAGGGTTAGGTTTTATGTTTTTTTTGGTTTTAGGGTTTGTGGTTTAGGATTTGATGTTTAAAGTCTATTGTTTGGTGTTTAATATTTGGGTTTTCGCTTTTTGGACTTAGGTTTATTTTTGGACTTAGGGTTTGGGATTTAGGGTTTAGGATTAGGGTTAGGGTGTAGGTTTTTTTAGGTTTTATGGTGTAGGGTTTAGCATTTGAGGTATAAAATCTATGATTTAGTATTTAATGTTTGAGTTTTGGTATTTTGAGCTTAGGGTTTCGAGTTTATGGTTTAATGTTAGGGTTAGGGTCTTTTTTTTTTTCCATATTTTTGGATTTAGAGTTTACGATTTGAAATTTAATATCAATGGTTTAGCGTTTAATATTTGGATTTTGGTATTTTGGGCTTTGGTCTACGGTTTATGGTAGGGTTAGGGATAGGGTTAATGTTAGGGTTAGGGTTTAGTTTTTTTAGGTTTTAGCGTTTGGGGTTAAGGATTTGAGTTGTAATATAAATGGTTTAATGTTTAATGTTATAGTTTTGGTATTTTGGGCTTTGGGTTTAGGTTTTAAGGTTTAGAGTTAGGGTTAAGGATAGGGTTAGGGTTAGGGTTAGGGTTAGGGTTAGGGATAGGGTTAGGGTTTGGGTTTAGTTTTTTTTTAGGTTTTAGGTTTTAGGGTTTTGGATTTTTGGTTTATAATCAATGATTTAACGTTTAATTTTTGGGTGTTGGTATTTTGGGCTTGGGGTTTTGGGTTAATGGTTTAAGGTTAGGGTTAGGGTTAGGGTTAGGGTTTGGGTTAAGGTTAGGGTTAGGGTTTGGGTTAGGGTTAGGGTTAGGGTTAAGGTTTTTTTAGGTTTTAGGATTTGTAGTTTAGGATTTGAGGTTTAAAATCTATGGTTTAGTGTTTGATGTTTTGCTTTTCGTATTTCGGACTTTGTGGTTTTTTCTTTTGACATTTTAATTTTTGAGACTTCGGGTTTAGGGTTTGGGTTAGGATGTAGTTTTTTTTTAGGTTTTATGGTTCGGGGTTTAGTATTTAAGGTTTAAAATCTATGGTTTAGTATTTAATATTTGGGATTTAGTATTTTGGGATTAGGGTTTTGGGTTTATGTTTTAGGGATAGGGTTAGGGTTAAGGTTAGGGTTAGGTTTAGGGTTAAGGTTAGGGTTAGCGTTAAGGTTTTGGATTTTTTTAGGTTTTTGGGTTTACGGTTTAGGATTTGAGGTTTAATATCAATGGTTTAGTGTTTAATGTTTGGGATTTTCGTTTTTTAGACTTACGTTTTTTTTGGACTCAGGGTTTAGGGTTTAGGGTTAGGGTTAGGGCTAGGGTTAGGGTTAGTTTTTTTTATGTTTTATGGTTCAGGGTTTAGTGTTTGAGGTTTAAAATCTATGGTTTAGTATTTAATGTTTTCGTTTTGGTGTTTTGGGCTTAGGGATTCGGGTTTATGGTGTCGGGTTAGGGTTAGGATTATGGTTAGGTTTATGGTGAATGTTAGGGTTCTGGGTTTTTTAGGTTTTTTGGTTTATGGTTTAGGATTTGAGGTTTAATATCAATGGTTTAGCGTTTAATATTTGGGTTTTGGTATTTTGGGCTTGGGGTTTAGGGTTTATTGTAGGGTTAGGGTTAGGGTTAATGTTAGGGTTAGGGTTTAGGTTTTTTTAGGTTTTAGCATTTGGGGTTAAGGATTTGAGTTGTAATATCTATGGATTAATGTTTAATGTTAGGGTTTTGGTATTTTGGGCTTTGGTTTTAGGTTTTAAGGTTTAGGGTTAGGGTTAAGGATAGGGTTAGGTTTAGGGTTAGGGTTAGGGATAGGGTTAGGGTTTGAGTTTAGTGTTTTTTTAGGTTTTAGGTTTTTGGGTTTGGGCTTTCGGTTTAATGTTTTAGGGTTAGGGTTAGGGTTAAGGTTTAGGTTAAGGTTAGGGTTAGGGGTTATGTTTTTTTTTTGGTTTTAGGGTTTGTGGTTTAGGATTTGATGTTTAAAGTCTATGGTTTAGTGTTTAGTGTTTGGGTTTTCCTATTTTAGACTTAGGTTTTTTTTTGGACTTAGGTTTTTTTTAGACTTAGGGTTTAGGGTTTAGGGTTAGGGTTAGGGTTAGAATTAGGGTTAGGGTTTAGGTTTTTCTTAGGTTTTATGGTTCAGGGTTTAGTATTTGAGGTTTAAAATCTATAGTTTAGTATTTAATGTTTGGGTTTTGGTGTTTTGGGCTTTGGGATTTGGGTTTATGATGTCGGGTTAGGGTTAGGATTAAGGTTAGGGTTATGGTTAGGGTTAGGTTTCTGGGTTTTTTAGGTTTTTTGGTTTATGGTTTAGGATTTGAGGTTTAATATAAATGGTTTAGCGTGTAATATTTGGGTTTTGGTATTTTATGTTTGCGGTTTAGGGTTTATGGTAGGGTTAGGGTTAGGTTTAATGTTAGGGTTAGGGTTTAGGTTTTTTGTAGGTTTTAGCGTTTGGGTTAAGGATTTGAGTTGTAATATATATGGATTAATGTTTAATGTTAGGGTTTTGGTATTTTGGGCTTTGGTTTTAGGTTTTAAGGTTTAGGGTTAGGGTTAAGGATAGGGTTAGGGTTAGGGTTAGGGTTAGGGATAGGGTTAGGGTTTGAGTTTAGTTTTTTTTTTAGGTTTTAGGTTTTGGGGTTTATAATTTTTGGTTTAATATCTATGATTTAATGTTTAATGTTTGGATTTTTGTATATAGGGCTTGGGGTTTTGGGTTAATTGTTTAAGGTTAGGGTTAGGGTTAGGGTTTGGGTTAAGGTTAGGGTTAGGGTTAGGGTTAGTGTTAGGGTTAGGGTTAAGTTTTTTTTTTAGGTTTTAGGATTTGTAGTTTAGGATTTGAGGTTTAAAATCTATGGTTTAGTGTTTGATGTTTTGCTTTTCGTATTTTGGACTTTGTGGTTTTTTCTTTTGATATTTTTTATTTTTGGGACTTCGGGTTTAGGGTTTGGGTTAGGGTGAAGTTTTTTTTTAGGTTTTATGGTTCAGGGTTTAGCATTTAAGGTTTAAAATCTATGGCTTAGTATTTAATATTTGGGATTTAGTATTTTGGGATTAGGGTTTTGGGTTTATGTTTTAGGGATAGGGTTAGGGTTAAGGTTAGGGTTAGGGTTAGGGTTAAGGTTAGGGTTAGCGTTAAGGTTTTGGATTTTTTTAGGTTTTTGGGTTTACGGTTTAGGATTTGAGGTTTAATATCAATGGTTTAGTGTTTAATGTTTGGGATTTTCGTATTTTAGACTTAGGTTTTTTTTTGGACTCAGGGTTTAGGGTTTAGGGTTAGGGTTAGGGCTAGGGTTAGGGTTAGGGTTAGGGTTAGGGTTAGTTTTTTTTATGTTTTATGGTTCAGGGTTTAGTGTTTGAGGTTTAAAATCTATTGTTTAGTATTTAATGTTTGGGTTTTGGTATTTTGGGCTTAGGGATTCGGGTTTATGGTGTCGGGTTAGGGTTAGGATTATGGTTAGGTTTATGGTGAAGGTTAGGGTTCTGGGTTTTTTAGGTTTTTTGGTTTATGGTTTAGGATTTGAGGTTTAATATCAATGGTTTAGCGTTTAATATTTGGGTTTTGGTGTTTTGGGCTTGGGGTTTAGGGTTTATTGTAGGGTTAGGGTTGTTGATTTTGTTGCCAAATGTCCAAATTGCCAGCAAGTAAAGTATGAACACCAGAGGCCCGGAGGAACACTTCAGAGAATGCCCATTCCTGAATGGAAGTGGGAGAGAATTGCAATGGACTTCGTGGTTGGTCTTCCAAAGACATTGGGTAAGTTTGACTCTATTTGGGTAATTGTGGACAGATTAACTAAGTCTGCTCACTTCATTCCGGTCAAGGTGACCTACAATGCAGAGAAGTTAGCCAAAATCTACATCTCAGAAATTGTTCGATTGCATGGAGTTCCACTCTCCATTATATCAGATAGAGGTACGCAGTTTACTTCTAAGTTTTGGAGAACATTGCACGCGGAATTAGGTACTAGGTTGGACCTCTTTACTGCATTAACCTCAGGACGATGTCAGTCTGAGAACGATTCAGTGTTGGAGGAATATGCATTTCGAGCATGTGTGATTGAATTGGTGGTCTAAGTGATAACTTCTTACCCTTAGCGGAGTTTTCATACAATAATAGCTATCACTCCAGTATTGACATGGCCCCATTTAAAGCATTGTATGGGAGGAGATGTAGGTCTCCCATTGGTTGGTTTGACGCATTTGAAGTTAGACCTTGGGGTACTGATCTGTTGAGGGATTCATTGGAGAAGGTGAAATCTATTCAAGAAAAGCTTTTAGCAGCTCAAAGTAGGCAAAAGGAATATGCAGATCGAAAGGTTAGAGACTTGGAGTTCATGGAGGGTGAACAAGTCTTGCGGAAGGTTTCACCCATGAAAGGGGTGATGCGGGGTTAAAAAAGTGGTAAGCCTAGTCCAAGGTAATTGGGCCATTTGAAGTACTTAAGCGAAGTGGGGAGGTGCTTATGAATGAAGCCTTGCCTCCAGGCTGTCAGGATACATCCTGTATTTCATGTGTCGTATGTGAAATGAACCATGGGGGATGGAGCTCATCATTCGTTGGATTCGGTTCGGCTTGGAAGTTGTCTTATGAGGAGGAACCTGTTGCTATTTTAGATAGAGAAATTCGCAAGTTGAGATCAAGGGAGATTGCATCGATCAAAGTTCAATGGAAGAATCGACCAGTTGAAGAGGCCACTTGGGAGAAGGAAGCTGATATGCAAGAAAAATATCCGCATCTGTTCACAGATTCAGGTACTCCCTCTCATCCTTGTCTTTCTTCTTTTGATCGTTCGAGGACGAACGATGGGTAAATTGGTATCTATTGTAACGACCTGCTTAGTCGTTTTGAGCAGCAGATTTTATTTCTGGAAAACTGTCTGAGACGACGTATCCAACGACGGACCGTCATGGGCACGACGGACCGTCGAGGGTGTCTCGTTCCAAACACTTGGAATGCTTNGAAAAAGGGGTAAGCTAAGTCCAAGGTATATTGGGCCATTTGAAGTACTTAAGCGAGTAGGGGAGGTGGCTTATGAATTAGCCTTGCCTCCAGGGCTGTCAGGAGTACATCCGGTATTTCATGTGTCTATGTTGAAAAGATACCATGGGGATGGAAACTACATCATTCGTTGGGATTCGGTTCTGCTTGATGAAAATTTGTCTTATGAGGAGGAACCTGTTGCTATTTTAGATAGAGAAATTCGCAAGTTGAGATCAAGGGAGATTGCATCCATCAAAGTTCAATGGAAGAATCGACCAGTTGAAGAGGCCACTTGGGAGAAGGAAGCTGATATGCAAGAAAAATATCCGCATCTGTTCACAGATTCAGGTACTCCCTCTCATCCTTGTCTTTCTTCTTTTGATCGTTCGAGGACGAACGATGGGTAAATTGGTATCTATTGTAACGACCTGCTTAGTCGTTTTGAGCAGCAGATTTTATTTCTGGAAAAACTGTCTGAGACGCCGTATCCAACGACGGACCGTCATGGGCACGACGGACCGTCGAGGGTGTCTCATTCCAAACACTTGAAATTCTTATATTTGAGTGCTGAAATCGACTCTCTGAACTCTGTGACGGACCTGCAAGACGGACCGTCATAGACATGACGGACCGTTGTGAGGTTCCGTTTCAAAACACTTCAACTCTTGAGAATTGGGTACTGAGAGCAATTCTCTGAAGTCTGTGACGGACCTGCAGGACGGACCGTGTAGGCAGCCGGACGTTCAGACTCATCAAGTAAAATGAGGTTCTTGAAGGTTGTGACGAAACCTGCAGGATGACCATTCGCAGCAGTACGGGGCCGTCACAGGTTGCGTAATCCCCCCCCCTTTTTTTTCCCAAGTCTGGTCAGATTCTGGGTAAGTTTTAAAGGGGGTTTGGATTATTCGCCTTTATAATTATAATTGGGGGTTAATATTAATACCTAAAATTCTTGGGGGTTGTAAGGAGATGACCTTGAGTATATGGGTTATTCCTCAATCTTTTTTTAACCTAATTCTATGCTAATAGGGAAAAGAGAGGAGAGGGTTTTGAGAGAAAAATAGAGGAGAACCAAGGCGAGAAGAACGATCGATAGAGAGAGACCACCAAAGAGGAAACAAAAGCTTTTTAGAGATTGCTTTTCTTTGATCAAAGAATCCTTGGTGAAGGTAGGTTATGGTTTGATTACTATTCGTAGTCCAAATCTTAATAGTGAATGCTATTGTACTTTGTCGTATTGTAAACCCTTCTATTGCTTAATTGTCATCTGCATTTGACGGTGAATTATGTGATTGTGTGATAAAATAGGCATATTGAAGCTTTTGAATCCAAAATCTGGAAGAACCCTAATCACCTTGTTTATTGATGATTGCCTTGGTATAAAAAGAAGGCTTGAGAACTAAATAATGAGATTGATGAGCCTGGTATAAGAGAACGCTTGCTGAATTGATTAGAATGATGTAGTGGTCGGACGTGTCACTCCGACACATTAGTTATTAGGGGATGGGTGTCACGAACGCCCACGTGTTGGTTTGTATTAGGGGATCGGAGTGTCCCGTACCGACACATAGTATTAGGGTGATCGGGGTGTCCCGACAACCAACCCGTTAAATTAGGGGATCGGAGTGTCACGTACCGACACATAGTAGTAGGGGATCGGAGTGTCACGTACCGACACAAGAGGAAGAAGATGATGAATCTTGAGAGATGTTAATATACTCAATGTAATGAACCTAATTTCCCAAATGAGTGTGGTATTGAGGCTTGAGTCCTCATGGATGAACTTGGTAGTACTTATTGATGATTATAGTACTTGTTGCTACATGTGAGTATTGTAGTTGATTTATGATATGAACTGATATATACTGTTTTCTATTTTGAGTTGGCCGATGATACCTACTCAGTACTTGTGTTTTGTACTGACCCCCTACTTGTTGTTCTTTCTTTNTTCCCAAATGAGTGTGGTATTGAGGCTTGAGTCCTCATGGATGAACTTGGTAGTACTTATTGATGATTATAGTACTTGTTGCTACATGTTGAGTATTGTAGTTGATTTATGATATGAACTGATATATACTGTTTTCTATTTTGAGTTGGCCGATGATACCTACTCAGTACTTGTGTTTTGTACTGACCCCCCTACTTGTTGTTTCTTTCTTTGTTATTTGGGGAATGCAGCAAACGTACCGTCATCTTCAACTCAACAGCAATTCTAGCCAGTCTTCACTACACCGGATTTCAGGGTGAGCTAATGCTTCTAGCTTGGACTGGATCTTCTCTTCAAGTCTTGATGCCTTGAACTTCCGGCATGGACTAGCCTTTTATTTATTTTAGCTTCTTAGATACTTTTAGATTAGTAACTTGAGGATAGATGTTCTTGTGATGATGACTTCCAGATTTTGGGGATAATGAGTTTTAAGTCTTCCGCTTTGTATTTTTGTTCAATATGTTGGGGTTTTAGATTGGTTGGTTCGCTCACATAGTAGGATAAGTGTGGGTGCCACTCGCGGCTCGATTTTGGGTCGTGACAGTAATGTGCAATATTGACCCCCCCTCCCCACTTAGTTGAGTATGTCGAATGAAGTTATTTCTAATTAGCTCCACCTTAGGCATAATATTACTGAATTTCCCCACCAAGGTGTATTTGCAGTCCACAGTCAGGGTGTGTATATAGTCATCCTAGGTGTATTTGGGGGTTTGTGCAGCATGGATGTGTCTAAGTCTCGCAGTCAATGTTTGGACAACTGTATAATGAGCAGGTTCACTTACTTTTTCATGGGAATTGGATTGGGGAACATTGGGGTTGGTAGTTTCATTTGGCTTTATGAGTGGATTGTTTTGTTGGTTTTTCTGAGGAGGCAGAGTGGGTTTATCAAAGTTACTAGATATATTTAGAAAGTCTTTATGGTAACTGTTTTGCTCAACCCTCTCATTGGGACTAATATGTTGAACCCTGTTCAACTTCTCCTTAATAATTCCTTAGTGTTGATTAGCTTGTTGTGCAACATTGTTGAATCTTTGTCCATGTACCTGATTACTAATAACTCCAACTATTTTCCTATGCATTGACATGTTCACGACCGACATTATGATTATTATGATTATGCTTAGAATTATGAATAGGAGGTGAAGATATACCATTGTGATGATTTTCCTCATTTGGAGTCGTGTTCTGCATCAGTGAATCAGATGGATGAAGTTCTTGCACTTTGTCCTGCGAATTGCTCAGAAGATCATTGCCTTTACCTGTCATTGGAGTTGAATATTTGCTTAGTACTGCTTCCACTAGTTCGACACCAAATGAGAAGTGTGAAGAACTTCTTACATCCATCCGTTCCTTTCCTTGGCTGCTTGCAGCTATTTGTTGATTTGCAAAAGTTTAATTTCGAGATTGTTCCTCAGCTAGATGAGCTGAAATGTTGGTAAGATGATTCTCAGGCTCCATAGGATTGTCCCCATTAGTGTTGCCTTCCCTGATTTTTCTTGGTTAAGTAGTTCCTACATCAGAAAGCTTGTTACCGGTGATTGGATTATCGATTCTAGTTGAAATCGCTGTGAGATGTACCCCTTCATCAGGGGTGTAATCCCCAGTGTTTAAATCGCCATGAATATGCTTGGAAGCAGTTCGAAATTGATGGCAATTGTCCGGCATTTTTTTTTTCAATTTCCACAGAAATCACGTCTTCATATTTTTCTATTGGAATTATGGAATCCCTTGATTTTTGAGTATTACGTAGCTCTTGTTTCCTAGAATCGATCTCTCTAACCCTTTAACCTTGATTAAGCGGGATTTGATCTGAGGAAATAATTTTGCGACTCCCTGCTAATTCCTTCTGAGAAGATGAATTGTTCATCGCTTTAGTGTTTCACGAATTCACAGAGTTGTGGGATGAGGGCTATTCTTGTTGGTTTGTGTTCATCTTGGCTGGGCGCCCCTTTTGGTGTTGGTCCGGTTGATGGGGAAGTTCGTGTGAAGAGTCACGCGCCATGTCTGCTAGTCTTCACTAGCTGTTGGAACAGTGCTTTTTTTATTCTTTAAGAGCGCACGTGTTTAGAGGGATAAGTTAGAGAGAGACAAAAATTGGGAAATGGAAAGCGATGGTATTTTGGTTTTGGGGTTTCAGGTTAATAGTTTAGGGTTAGGGTTAGGGTTAGGGTTAATGTTAGGGTTATGGTTTGGGTTAGGGTTAGGGTTAGGGTTAGGGTTAGGGTTAGAGTTTAGGGTATTTAAAGATTTTAGAGTTTGTGGTTTAAGATTTGACATTTAAAATCTGTGGTTTAGTGTTTAATGTTTGGGTTTTTGTATTTTGAACTTAAGATTTTTTTTGGACTTTTTTTTGGGGGGGGGGGACTTAGGTTTCGGGTTAGGGTTAGGGTTAGGGTGTAGTTTTTTTTAGGTTTTATGGTTCAGGGTTTAGAATATGAGGTTTAAAATCAATGGTTTAGTATTTAATGTTTGGGTTTTGGTATTTTGGGCTTAGGGTTTTGGGTTTATGGTTTAGGGTTAGGGTTAGGGTTAGGGTTTTTTGGGTTTTGGGTTGAGGTTTAATATCAATGGTTTAGTGTTTAATGTTTGGGTTTTGGTGTTTTGGGCTTGGGGTTTAGGGTTTATGGTAGGGTTAGGGTTAGGGTTAATGTTAGGGTTGTGGTTAGGGTTTAGGTTGTTTTTTAGGTTTTGGGGTTTGGGGTTAAGGATTTGAGTTGTAATATCTATGGTTTAGTGTTTAATATTATGGTTTTCGTATTTTGGGTTTAGGGTTTAGGGTTTTGGGGTAGGGTTAAGGATAGGGTTAGGGTTAGGGTTTGTGTTACGTATAGGATTAGGGTTTATGTTTAGTTTTTTTTTAAGGTTTTAGGTTTTGGAGTTTAGGATTTTTGGTTTAAAATCTATCTTTTAGTGTTTAATGTTTAGGTTTTTGTATTTTGGGCTTGGGGCTTCAGGTTAATGGTTTAAGTTTAGAGTTAGGGTTAAGGTTAGGGTTACAGTTTGGGTTAATGTTAGGGCTAGGGTTTAGTCTTTTTTTCAGGTTTTAGGGTTTGTGGTTTAGAAATTGAGATTTACAATTTATGGTTTAGTGTTTAATGTTTGGGTTTTCGTATTTTGGACTTAGGTTTTTTTTGGACATAGGGTTTGGGGTTAGGGTTAGGATTAGGATTAGGGTTAGGGTGTAGGTCTTTTTTTTAGGTTTTATGGTTCAGGGATTAGCATTTGAGGTTTAAAATCAATGGTCTAAAGTTTAATGTTTGGGTTTTCGTATTTTGGACTTATGGATTTTTTGTTTAAAATCTATGGTTTAGTGTTTAATGTTTAGGGTTTTGTATTTTGGACTTGGGTTTTCAGGTTAATGATTTAGGGTTAGGGTTAGGGGTGAGGTTATGGTTACGGTTTGGGTCAAGGTTAGGGTTAGAGTTTAGGATTTTTTTAGGTTTTAGGGTTTGTGATTTAGGAATTGAAATTTAAATTTATGGTTTAGTGTTTAATCTTTGGGTTTTCGTATTTTTGACTTAAGTTTTTTTTTTGGACTTAGGGTTTAGGGTTAGGGTTAGGATTAGGATTAGGGTTAGGGTTTTGGTCTTTTTTTAGGTTTTATGGTTCAGTGTTTAGCATTTGAGGTTTAAAATCAATGGTCTAGAGTTTAATGTTTGGGTTTTTGTATTTTGGACTTATGGTTTTTTTGGACTTAGGGTTCAGGTTTTAGGGTTTACGGTTATGGTTAGGGTTAAGATTAGGGTTAGTGTGTAGGATTTTTCTTAGATTTTATGGTCAGGGTTTAGCATTTGAGCTTTAAAATCTATGGTTTAGTATTTAATGTTTGGTTTTATGTATTTTGGGCTTAGGATTTCTGGGTTTATGGTTTAGGGTTAGGGTTTAGGTTAAGGTTAGGGTTAGCGTTTTTATTATTTTTAGTTTTTGGATTTAGGGTCTAGGATTTGAGGTTTAATATTAATGGTTTAGTGTTTAATGTTTGGTTTTTTGTATTTTGGGCTTGTGGTTTAGGGTTTATGGTAGGGTTATTGTTAGGGTTAATGTTAGGGTTAAGGTTAGGGTTTAGGTCATTTTTTAGGTTTTAGGGTTTGGGGTTAAGGATTTGAGTTGTAATATCTATGGTTTAATGTTTAATGTTAGGGTTTTGGTATTTCAGGCTTTGGTTTAGCGTTTAGCGGTTAGGGTTAGGGTTAAGGATAGGGTTAGGGTTAGGGTTTGGGTTAGGTATAGGGTTAGGGTTTGTGTTAGGGATATGTTTAGGGTTATGGTTTAGGTTTTTTTTAGGTTTTAGGTTTTGGGGTTTAGGATTTTTGGTTTAAAATCTATTGTTTAGTGTTTAATGTTTGGATTTTGGTATTTTGGGCTTGGGGTTTTGGGTTAATTGCTTAGGATTTGGGTTAGTGATAACAACATGGATAGCATAGATCGCATAAAAGACTTAGAGGAGCTTGATGAACACAAAATCAAGAAGTACAATGTGTGTAATGTTCATCTAAGTTAAGAGAAAGAAGAAAGAGACCATTTATGCAAATGGTCATCTTTTTCAAGAATTCACAAAAGAAGACAACCAAACAAGGCCCTTACCTCATTAAGGGTAAAATTGTCAAAGAAGTGTCTTCTTTATTTTATTAGTATAAATAGAAGTTTCTTTTATTTTGGAAGGGGAGACTATATGGATTTTGAATGTTAAATGCACAAACTCTTTCAAGAGTGTAGTTTAAGGGTGCAATCCCTTTAGGTTAGCTTAGCTTAGTGTAGCTTAATCTAGATTAGTGATGGGTGGATTCTCATTGTTGATTAGGACTTCTTAACCTTGATTTTCACTTGAGATTGCTCATTGGTGGTTTTCAATTTGAGTTGTTTCTTTTCGAATTCATGCTTCTCTTCTTCCTTGGTTGATTGTTTATATCAATTAGCCTTTCTTTCTTCTTTCTCATATCTTATTTCTAATCTATCTTACTTTTGTGTTGTTTAATTCCACTTTTCTTTTTATTTCAATTGGGTTTCTTCCCAATTGGAATGTTATCATTTGGTATCAGAGCCTAGGTTTAGATTTGTTGTTACAAATCTAGTCTTGGGTTGAGAAACAAAATCTGTTTTTTTGTTTTGTTTTGTTGGTTTTGACACTAGATCCTTGTTCCCTAGTGTATTTTGAGGCTAGGTTTCAAATTTTGTTCAATTTGGAGTTGTAGAAGTGAAGTTGCCATTGAAGGATTTCAAGCTTTTCAAACTTTTCAAATTTTGAAAGTGGGTCTTTTGATAGAGGAGAAATTGGAGGTTAATAATTAGTGGGCGTTGTTCTCTTAATTGAAGAGAAGAAATTCCTAAAAATTTTAGCCAATTTTGAGTTGATTTGAGTGTATTGGGGTGTAGTGTGTGTCCTTGATGTTCTTCAAGTTGTTCTAGAAGAAGAAGAAAGAAGAAAGTACATTTGATCCAAATTTTCAAGTCAAAGTTGGTCAAAGGTGTTTTTTGGGGGGGTCTATTTGTGGAATTTTGAAGAAAAAAAAATCAAAATCTGAAAAAAAAAAAGTTTAAAAAAAAATTAAAAATATATATATATTCCACGTGGACTGACACGTCAGCAGCCAGTCAGACGTCATCTGCCACGCCAGCGCCACACAGCATTGCATCAGCAGCCAGCGTAGTAGAGACCAGCCAACAAGGCCCAGACGCCTAGTCAGCGCGTGGGGCTCACTTTCAGAGGCTGAAATTGCAGGTTTTTCCCTTGACAGCCCAAAAATATTCTAAGTATGGGGAGTTTTTTGAACCTAGAAATTTTTGTAAGTGTCCAAACTTCGTGATTTTTTTTTCCAATCATTTTTCCCTTCAATTCCTGAACTAATTAACAATTAATTAACATATTTAATTACTTGTTAACTAGTTTTGATCATCAAATCATCCAATCAACATCTTACAAGTGATGAACTTTTTTGAGGCTTGAAATTTTTCTAAATGTCCAAATTCACTTCTTCTTCTTCTAAACTCATTTTCCTTCCATTTTCAACTAGTTAATAATTAATTAACATCTTTGATTACTTGTTAACTAGTTTTTAATCCTCAAATCATTTCTTTGATCCTTCAAATTAAGTAACAAGTAGTAATTCTTCTACTTTTGTTACTTGGTTTATTTTGATTTTGAATCTTTTGGTACTTCTTTCTTCTACTTTTCTCATCTTAATCTCTTGATAATCTTCTTGATTCAATTCCTTTAGATTTTTGGGTAATCCTTCTTTCAAGAGTCACAAGAATCCACTCCACCATAAAGAATTAGTGATCTTGTGAATTGATTGGGCAAAGGTAGTCCTCTATCAGCTTTGGGAAGACACTTTAGGAAGGTGAATGTGAGATCAAATACGAGAGGTGTAAGGAATTTTTCCACTAACCTTGTTTGCTAAGTTTTGTAGGTACCCAAGCTGATTACAAAGAACAATGTCATTCGTAATTTTAGAATATGATGGAGATGACATTAGTGAATACGCTTGTAGCAATGTGAGCTATGAGCATGATGAAAATAAGTTTTGTGATGTCTATGATAGTCCTTATGAGCATGGAAATGGGACTATTGTTTATGATGGTGATTCTTATGTTGGCTCATGGGATAATTAACAAGATAGTGGTGAGAACTACTACTCCGAAGATGATTTTGAGATGAATGGAACGTATGAATCTTGTGATGATGTTGAAGGGGTAGAAGGAGCTTATGGTGTATACCATTGCGACAATAAAGGTTCTCAACACTTGCACCATGGTTATGATGGTGTTATGAGGTACAATTCTTTCTCTAATAGATCTAATGAATGCTTTGAGCAGAATCTAGAAGGACATGGAAGTTATGAGGTCGAATTTTCTTCCACGTCTTGTGTTACTTCCTATTTTATAAAAGAAGGCATAGATGTTTGGGCGGGACCATTTCAAGGTTGTCGTGTGGACCATAGAAGCAGTACATTCACTACTTTTCGAAATATGATGACTTATTTTTCTCATCCTAGTTCCAATGTTTCTTGTTATGTGTATGGTGATGAGGTTGGAGGTAGAGGAGGAGGAACACTAAGCCGTGAAGTGGTAGAGTTAAGAGAATCTTTTACAACGTTAAGGGAAGATTTTGATGATTTCTTGCGGATGTTTGAAAAGGTCAAGTCTATGGTACAAATGAGGAAAATTATTCATCATGAAGATAAGCCTAAGGAGTTACCCTTGTACGCAAAACAAGATACTCCTTGTAAGGTTGGCACTAAGGAGTTGCACATGGAAGTCAAAACACCCACTCCTTGTGCACCAAAATTGAAGTTGAACTTGAAGGGATCTTCTAACCCTTCAAAAGGACTCCTTGTGCCCCAAAATTGAAGTTGAACTTGAAGGGATCTTCTAACCCTTCAAAAGGAATCCTTGGCACTTGCCCTAACTCTTATAAAATTGAGAGACAAAAGATCGAGAGGAGTAAGGGTGTGAAAAGTGACAACTCTAGAGTGGAAAAAGGAGAGGTTGGGTGGAGTGATGTTAGAGGGTTGTCACATTTTTCTCCTAACTCATGTAACTTTTCTTTCTCTAGTTTTTTGGAAACTTGTGCAGGTATACATGGAAGCAAGCCAAGTGAGGAACCTCAACATGTGAAGAATCATGAGGTTCTTGAAAGCTTCCAAAAGAAAAAAATGTGCTCCAATGTTGATAGGCAAAGTGAAGACACTTCTTCCTATGAGCTACAAGGTAACAATGCGAACACTTACATTTCCTTTAACTTGGAACATTACTCTGTACCTAGTAGACCATTGAGTGTAAAGTAATAGCTTGTCTTTATGTGAGCATAGTGATGTTCTTGATAGCAACTTTGTCGTGTGATGATAATATCCTTGTTGTGAGTGAGCAAGCACTAGTTGATCCTATTGATGACCGAATCGACTCTTCTAGTAAGGTCAATTCGTGTCCACCTAGTGTTGGTACTTGTAGCTTGAATGAGGGTAGATTATCATGCGATGAAAGTGATACTACACTAGTTGATCTTATTGATGACCAAGGTCATTCTTCTAGAAAGATCAATTTGTGTCCACCTAGTGTTGGCATTAGTAATTTGAATGATTCTTTAGACCTTAACACAATTTCTTGTTTTTCTCATGAGAATCTTAAGGTAGAATGTTTGTTTAAGGATAATCTCTTGTTTGATGATGACATGAATTTTGAGAGTGTCCATAGTGAAATGCCTTATAATGTTTGAAGTGTAGCCACTCTTGGAGGCTATCAATTGTTTGAGAATCCCCTATGGTGTGATAACACACTTTCCAAAGATGGAGATCTCTTTTGTGAAGAAGATAGTACATTTATTGTAGAGGGTAGTGTTACTTCTTCCTTGTGTGTTCCAATTCTTAATATGAGTTGTGATTCTTTAGTATATGAAGTGGAGTCTAAAGTTGGGAACACCTTTGTTGAAGTTCATTTATGTGACACCTTTACCTATGATGGAATGTTCTTCTTGAGGGCTTACAATCCACTTGAGGGGCCTACGTTGTGAACAGGGAAGGGTAGTTTTCTAATCCCATTTCTTTACTATCTCTTCGCATATGATCTTGTTGGTTGTGCCTTTTATGGTAGTAGGAGTCATTTGTTAGGAGAAGGGAAAGTTTCTCTTAAATTCTTCATGATTTCTTTGTGTGTTCCATCTTGTGATGTGACTGTTATGATCCTTAAACCTTATTGTGATCTTGCATATAGGAACGCCTTAGATGACCCTTATATGAATGCAATATTTCTCTACTATCTCTTTGCATATGATGAGACACATATTTGTCTTAAATGGGAATTACATTTCGGTTGGGATATTATTGAGGTTTATACTTGTTTGTATGACCCCATTATGTGGACCTATTATCATTTTGACCCCGGTGAGAATTTGGGAGTGTTTGAGCTTGTAATAATGTCATATTTTGGTGGTATTATCCTCTTGATGTGAGGAATAGACCATTTTCTTGTTCTTTACCTACGGGCTTATTAGTCATGATAAAAAGGATACTTGGTTCTTCCTTAAGATTGAGTCTCCTTGGTGTAATGCTTTTTGTGCTAACCATTGTACTTACCCCCATGCTATGAGGATATATTTGTTGTTTGTTCTTTTCATGGCTTTGCAAGGTTTGGATTCGAGGACGAATCCTTTTCAAGAAGGGAAGGATGATAACAACATGGATAGCATAGATCGCATAAAAGACTTAGAGGAGCTTGATGAACACAAAATCAAGAAGTACAATGTGTGTAATGTTCATCTAAGTTAAGAGAAAGAAGAAAGAGACCATTTGTGCAAATGGTCATCTCATAATTTTCAAGAATTCACAAAAGAAGAAAACTAAACAAGGCCCTTAACTCATTAAGGGTAAAATTGTCAAAGAAGTGTCTTCGTTATTTTATTAGTATAAATTGTAGTTTCTTTTATTTTGGAAGGGGAGACTATATGGATTTTGAATGTTAAATGCACAAACTCTTTCAAGAGTGTAGTTTAAGGGTGGAATCCATTTAGGTTATCTTAGCTTAGTGTAGCTTAATCTAGATTAGTGATGGGTGGATTCTCATTGTTGATTTAGGACTTCTTAACCTTGATTTTCACTTGAGATTGCTCATTGGTGGTTTTCAATTTGAGTTGTTTCTTTTCGAATTCAAGTTTCATTTCTTCCTTGGTTGATTGTTTATATCAATTAGCCTTTCTTTCTTCTTTCTCATCTATTATTTCTAATCTATCTAACTTTTGTGTTGTTTAATTCCACCTTTTTTTATTTCAATTAGGTTTCTTCCCAATTGGAATGTTATCAGTTAGGGTTAAGGTTAGGGTTAGGGTTTATTATTTTTTTTGGTTTTAGGGTTTGTGGTTTAGGATTTGAGTTTTAAAATCTATGTTTTAGTGTCTTATGTTTGGGTTTTCGTATTTTGTACTTAGTGATTTTTTTTTTTGGACTTAGGGTTTAGGGTTTAGGATATAGGGGTGTGGTTAGGGTTAGGATTAGGGTTAAGTTGTAAGTTTTCTTTTAGGTTTTATGGTTCAGGGTTTAGCATTTGAGGTTTAAAATCTATGTTTTAGTATTTAATGTTTTGGTTTGGTATTTTTTTTTTTTTTTTTGGGCTGAGCAGCACCCCCAGGCCTTAACATTAATAAAAAAAAAAAATACAAAGGAGGGGGACATAAACCTAACCTCCAACCTAAGGTGGTTCAGAGTCAACTTTCCAAAAGAAGAAGTCAACTCCTCCCCGTACATCAAGGATGAAACCAAAATACTAAGCACCTAAGGAGAGGACTCCTCTCAATACAAAGTATCTAGGAAACATAAACAAGGGAGACTCTCCCTTTACAAGGTAGAATAAAAGTAAACTAACCAATTTTGATAGCTATAGTTGAAATCTGCAAGGTCGATCAAGGTGGTTCCTTAATTCTTCTGGTCTTCCTTCTTCTAAAGCTAGGCATCTCCAGTAAATCCAGCTGATAGTATGATTTTGCTTCCTTAGGCATGTGCTGGCTGCTGAAATATATATGTGGACTAGTTAGCATGTGACTGTGTTTTGAAAGAGCATCAGCCACCCAATTTGCTTCTCGAAATATATGTAAGCACTTGAATTGCTGAGTCTGAGAGATGAGATCTTGCAATCTTGCCGACTGTGTGATGATACTCCATTGAGGAGCTTTCTTCTTTAAAATCCAATGTACTACTAGTTGAGAATCAAGCTCCAAAATTATGTGTCTATATCCCAGTTCAAGTGCCCAAGTCATACCAAATATTGCTGCCTCTATTTCCGCTTTGTTGTTTGTTCCTTCTCCAAGGGGTGTTGTGAAAGCCATCACCAATTTACCATTTTTATCCCTCAAAATTCCGCCAGCTCCCAACCTGCCAGGATTAGTGGTTGCGCTGCCATTGGTGTTTACTTTGAGCCATTGGTCGGGAGGTTTAAGCCATGTTACCAAACTCACTTTGATGTCGTGCATACACTTTTCACATTTTTGAATTAAATCTGTCCATTTTGCAGGCCACTGAAGCTGAGGGAAGGCTGTGGAAAGCATTTTGTAGTTATCCTTGTAGATGGCATATTTGACCCTGCTGATATTGGTTGTCTTGCCTCCATATTTAGCTGCGCACCTGTTCTTCCATAAGTTCCAACAAATGAAAATTGAGGTCGCTTGCAGAAGTAATCTGTGGGCTGCATTCTTAGGTGTGGCAGTCCACCACTGCTTGAGCAGTGAGTGCAAGTCAGTCTGGTCTGGCCTCAGCCCTGCAGTGGCTGCAAAGTTGGTCCAGATGTTGGTTGCGAAGTTCCCTTTGTTGAAGATATGCTCAATGCAATCCATACCTGCCCTGTCAAAACAACAAACACACTTTGATGGATCAATGCCAAAACTAGTTAGCCTGTCGTTAGTAGGGAGTTTACACCTAAGGGTTCTCCATAGTAAAAAGGAAATCTTAAAAGAAATGTATTTATGCCATAAAAGAGAGTTAAAGTGATGTTTAGCTCTTTTTTCGCGGATTTCCTCCCAGGCTGATGAACAACTGAATGCTCCATGAGTGTTGAGTTTCCAAACTAGCTGATCTAGAAGATGTTGTTGAGGTGAAATTTCTGTAGCTAGTATGTTGGATAATTGACTGGCAGGTGCATCCTCCAACACCTTGCTCCAATTCCACCTCCCTTCCTCCCAAAATTCAGCAACTGTGGAGTGGTTGAATCTATTACTGGTGGTGGAGAAGTTTGCAAGGGGTCCACTACCGAGCCAGGTGTCCCACCAGAAGGAACAATTCCCAGCTTGGAGCTTCCATTGAATATGTTGTTCCACCTGCTGTCTATTCATCAGCATATGTTTCCATTTCAAAGAATCACCTGTATCCCCTTTTTTGCTAACCGGGTTGGATCTTTGGCAATATTTAGCTTTTAAGAATTCACCCCACAGAGTGTGTTTGGTTCTAAAGATCCACCACTCTTTGAATTGAAAGGCCCTGCAAATATCATGTAAGTTCCTCATTCCCACCCACCCCTTCATCATTGTGGTAACTTAGATTTTTCCATGAAGCCCAGTGGTACTTTTTCCTATCGCTATTCCATCCCCAGAAAAAATCAGCTATAAGCATTTGGATTTGCTTAAGTATTGTCACTGGAGGTGTTACTGCGGATAGAAGGTGAATAGGAAGAGCTTGAAGAACATGTTTAGTGAGAATAGCCTTGCCTCCATAGCTAAGTTGTTTGGTTTGCCAACCTGTAATTCTACCAACAACCTTGTTAACAAGATCAGAAAAATAAACATTTCTAGGCCTGCCAACAAATAAAGGGCATCCTAGGTAAGTAATAGGACCCTGTTTTTCTTTGAACCCTGTCAGCCTCTTAATTCTATCTCTAGTGCTATTAAAAGCATTAGAGTGCAGCATAAAGTGGCTTTTATCACCATTAATGAGTTGTCCAGAAGTGGTCTCATAATCCTTTAAAGTTGCCATTAAGAGTTTCAAAGTTTTGTACCTTCCAGAAGAAAACAGAATTATGTCATCAGCAAAACTCAAATGGTTCACTTGGGGTCCGGTCATTTTCATGAAGAAACCATTATAATCCGGGTGATTATGTAACCTGTTGAGAGATCTTGAAAGCATCTCAGCACCTAAAATAAATAGGGCCGGAGAAAGAGGATCACCTTGCTTGAGTCCCCTAGAGGAGTTGAAAAAACCATACCTCTTACCATTCACAATGATTGAGTACCAATTGTTAGCCATGATTCTCCATACCATATCAATGAACACCTCATCAAACCCCATTTTCCTTAGAACTAAGCAAATATATGACCATGAGACTCTGTCATAAGCTTTTGCCATGTCTAGTTTAATAATGACATTACTTCCAATGTTGGGTTTCTTGATTTGGAGAATGATTTCCTGGGCTAACATGATATTTTCATAGATGCTTCTTCCTTTCACAAAACCGGACTGATTGGGAGAAATCAAAGAGGGGAGAATAGGGCTAAGTCTGTTACTCACTAGTTTGGAAATTATTTTACTAGTGAAGTTACTTAGACTTATAGGCCTAAACTCAGTAAGTTTGTTTGGATTATTTACTTTGGGGAGCAGCACAATGCAAGAATGGGAGAAATATTTAGGAATCATTTGTCCACTGAAAAACACCTGAATCACCCCCATTAGATCATGCTTGATAATGTGCCAGCACTTTTGAAAGAAGTATCCATTCATGCCATCAGGACCTGCTGCAGAATTAGAGTTCATAGCAAAAACTACCTTCTTAAGTTCATTCATATCTGGAACCTTGGTAAGATGAGTATTCTGATCATGACTAACCATCCTTGGAATACACTCCAAGGTGTGCTCATTAATAGGCTTTTCCTCACCTGTGAATATAAATTTGAAGTGGTCGCAAGCAGCTTGAGCAATGTTACCCTCACCTTGAATCCAATCCCCATTTTCAGTGACAATTTTGTGCACAAAAAGTTTCCTTCTCCTTCCCCTTATAATAGAATGGAAGTATTTGGAGTTGGTGTCACCTTCCTTGAACCATTGGAGTTGGGTTTTCTGCTTCAAAACAGTATCCTCCAACTTGAGGAATTTAATATATTTAGCATTGATTTCATGAAGGGCACTCCTATGTGAGTTACTTTGGTCAAGGATGTATTCCTCTTCAGCTTTGTGCGCCTATTCCTCATACATCCTTACTTTTTGAAAAATATCACCAAATTCCTTTCTTGACCAAGTACTAAGAGTGTTTGATAATTTTTTCATTTTCTGGTGGAATTTCCACATGCCATTACCTTCTACATCCTTATCCCAACAAGTTTTCACAATTTCCATGAACTGAGGGTTATCAACCCAACAATTAAGGAATTTGAAATACTTGATGTGATCAGAATTTGTGGAATCCATTTCCATGAGCAGAGGACAATGATCTGACCCAGTGGAAGACAAGTGAGTGATGGTGGTTTGAGGCATGTTTTCTAACCATGAATCATTAACCAAAGCCCTATCAAGCCTCTTCCAGATTCTGTGATTGATACCCCTCTTATTTGACCAAGTGAATTTTTGTCCACTGAACCCAATGTCCAAGAGTCCACATGCTTCTATAATAGCAATAAAATCCATGCTTTTCCTTATATTTTAAGGCACTCCTCCCAGTTTTTCATCTACATCAGTTATAACATTATAATCTCCAACTGCGCACCAAGGTTTGGTGTTCACTGTTGCCTGCTGAAGCATCTTGTCCCAGAGAGGTCTCCTGAGGTGATCCTTGCATTTTGCATAGACAAACATACTAGTAAATTGGTATTGTAACTCATTCTGTTTCATGTCACAAGTGATTTGCTGTTCATCTTCATCAAGAATATTACAGTCAAGATCGCTGCTCCAAAAAACCCAAATCTTACCATTACAATTACTAGTGGCATTATCCAGGTTTAATTGAACTTTGAAGATTTGTACATGAACACTATCAGAGAAAGGTTCCAAAATGGTAATAACAGATAAATGGTGAAGCTTTCTGAGCATCTTTAATCTCTCCAACACTCCCTGAGTGTTGATCCCTCTCACATTCCATATAAGTGTACAAATCATTTAGAGGATTTAGAGGAGAAGAGCCTAGTGTTAGGTCTGCCAGCAGTGACAGTATTGACTTTGTCATGCTTGAGCCCTCTTGGAGATAATCCCTAACTTTGTGTTGCCTGTTGAAGCTCCTCTTCTAGGGCCTGGTCCTTATAAGAGCTAAGTGCCTTGAAAGGATCCTCCCTAGTCTCATCATCCTCTTCAGGTTCTTTTAGGTATTGATTATCTTTCTCCAGATCATCCTCAGAGTTATCAACTGCATACTCATCAACAGGAGGAACAGTATTCAGCTTGCAACTTGCTGTCTTATATCCGGAGGTTCAGCTGATGGAGATGTCATGTACTGATCCTTACATGAATCATCCCTCCTCCCTTGTTCCTGCTCATTTTCTTTGTCTTGCAGCCTGGTTTGTCTTCTTTTTGCAGCATCTCTTTTCTGTTTGCTTGGTTTGTTTTTACTCTTAGGGGTGATGCCTTGAGTATTGTCACTTGGTTCCCTTTTATCTTTTTCTTTCCTTTTTTCCTTTTGTTGTTTCTCTTGATTTTCCAGCACTGCATGTTCCCTGTTATTACAGTCCAGGTCCTGCTGCTGCCTCTATTGTGGAACCTCTTGTTGCTGTTTGTCTTTGTTATCAATATAGGCTCTAAGGTCAGAAATATGGTCAATATCCAACCCCTCATGCAGAACATGAGGCAGATTCCCCCCTTTGGTAACCCCTTCCTGCAGATTAGTGGGCTTCTCCTGACACCCTCCATCCATACCTCCATCAACTTCAACAGCCAACCCAACATTCATAGCATTAACAATAGCAGTTACAGAGGGCTGCTGGGGTGTGGGGAGAGATAAGTCAATACCTGTTCTCTTGTAATTATTGGCTTGTGTGGATTGAGTTTGATGTTGTTGTAGACTTGTTCTTTGATTTGTTGATGGTGAAATAATATTTATATCTTGAACTTGCTGTGTATCACTGTCTACATTACTTTCTTGTGCTGAATTGTCCATCTGCAGCTCTTGGACATTTGATATTTGATTTGTTGATGGTGAGACAATATTTGGCTCTTGGATTTGTTGGATATTACTGTCTGCAGCTCCTTTCTTTTCTGATGTGGTCACTTGCTGCTCCTGTACAGACTGTTCCTGCAATTCTAAATCACTGTAAACATTATGAGTAGTAATGGGAGGGGTGACACCTGTGATATTTGCTGCCTGCTGTCTGTTATCACTGCTTTCTTGTGTTGTGGTGATCGAGCTCTACATGCTGTTTTGGGTTGAACTTGCTCCAAGTTCTTTGATTGTTTTCTTCTTTGTGTCTGCCACTGCTCCTCCATTTCTGCAACCTCTTGATCATAATTTTTCTGGCCCTGCTTTCTTGTCTCTTGCTGTTTCCCATCTTGGTGATTTCCTTTTTGATTTTGCTTGAAAGTTTCCTCTATTGCATCTCCACCTTGATGTTGATCTCCTCTTGATTTATTTATTTTATCAGGCTCCATTTCATTCCTCTTGTTCACCTCTTCATCTCTTCTTTTTATAGTGCAATCATAATCCATATGCCCTTGATGTTTACAATACATACAATAGTCGGGGATACCTTCATATTGAACCTTCAACCATCTCCCCTTGTTGGGGTCTGAATTTTTGAAACCCAACCATACATGTTCAGGCCTTTTCTTAGTGAGGTCAACTTGAACTTTCACCCTTGTTGTACTACCTCTAGTCTTTTGAGAAGTCGGAGAATCAAGATATAAAACCTTCCCAACAGATTCAAAGATAGTAGTCAAAAGAACCTTATTATAACAATGCCATGGTAGGCCTGGCACAGCCACCCAAATAGGAAAAATATGAGTTTCTTCCTCGGGGGTAAAATCAGGGGTCCAAGCTTGAATTCTCATCAATTGCCCTTCAATAGTCATCCTCAATTTTGTCCAAATAGTTTGATAATCGAATTCATTATCTAGATCAATATACACATGTCTAGAGTTAAAGTGTGTAATCTTCACCCCCCCAGTAAGTTGAGTTTGAAGGGTGAAACTCTTTCTAACCAACTCCATTTTAGGCATAGTATTGGTGAACTTGCCCACAAGCGTATACTTACAACACTCAACCAACTTCACATAGTAATCATGCTCATCTAATAACACAGCAGGATACCCTTGTCTAGTAGTATGTATGGGATCATTCAACACAATTGGAATCTCATTCTTAGACTGATTATACCACAAGCGGGCTGCAAAAGATTGAACCACAGTGTATGGAGCAGGTTCACTAGCTTTGTCCTGTTTAGCACTGTTACTAATGTTTTGTCCTTGTTGGTGGCTGTTAGGAGGTCTAGCATTTCCTTGCGCAGCATTATTACCAGTTTTATTATTTCCATCTAGTTGGGAGTTAGGATCATACCTTGTAAAGTTGTTGGAAATCCTTGGGAAGTTGCTTTGGTACTCCATGTTTTCCTTATTGCTTTGGTATGCTGAATTTGTTCCTCCTTGTTTGTTGTCCTCTTGTCTTTGAGTTTGTTGAGGAGTTTGTATGTGATTTGTTTGATTTTCTTTATCATTTACAGCCTTGTTTGGATTCTTTGTTCCCTGCTGCAATTTCTTACCTAAAAGTTATTGTTTTTGGCCTGTTTGATCCAGGTTTTGAGTCTGTGAATGTCCATTCTCCTCACTTTTGTCTTCTTGATTTGGCAGGACCTGAGCAGTAGCAGCAATGATGTTAGGTGTTAGATAGGATGATTTAGCTGAAGTTCTAAAGGAAAATTTCAAAGCTTGATCTCCATTCAATGAGGTTGTTGTATGCATCCTCATAGTGCTGCTATTAATGCCCTGCTGCTCAGTCAAAATTCCCCCCAGTTGATTCTTATTGCCTTGTATCATCATTATTGTTTCAATTGATTGATGTTCATTCAATATGATATTTTGTTCAACATTTCGACTGGATTCCAGCTGCTCGACTTCACTTCTTTGTATCTCTTGTTGTCTTTTGAACGCAGCCTCCTTGAGTGATAGTGAGTTGTTGTTAGAATTGTTAGAGTTGTTTCCTGCCTCAAAATAGTTAGAAACATCATTAAGGTGAACATTTATAGACTGGGAATTAGTTCTCATCGACAAATATCCATGGTTTCCGGTGACTTGAGCTCTGTGTATGTCGGATTTCTCCCCGCCGGTGATTTCCTAATCCTTTTCAGCTGAAATTTCGTTGAGATAATCCTTATCAACAGGGGAGTAAACCCAGTACTCAATTCGTTACAACATTGACTCGAATATGCTCGATTTTGAGTGCGCATCCCAGGCAATTCTGTCGCAATTCTCGCCAAATTCATTTCGCGATTGCTGCCAATTGGGACGATGGAATCGATTGATTTTTGGGTATGTTGTAGATCGTGACAATTATTATCAGGTTCCCCCAACATTTTTCCTCGATTCAACTCAGAAATTCCTGGGGAAATGTTTTCTCGTTCTCGCTCAAACTCTTCCTCTGAAAACTCATCGCATCAGTGTCTTGTGATTTCGAAGAGTTGTGAGATGATTCGTGGTGTGTGTAATTCTGGGTTTTGTTGCCCTCATCAAGACGATCCTGTTGGCTTTGGTCCGGCAGATGTTGGAGCTCCACCGGCGGCGCACGCGCCGATGAGGCGGTGCGAAATTTTGAATCCCCTGTAGCCGTTTGAACAGTAGCTGGAGCGGATTTTTTCTTATGGTATTTGTTCAATGTTAGGTTTTTTTTATATTTTGGGCTTAGGGTTTTGGGTTTATGGTTTATGGTTAGGGTTAGGGTTAGTTTTATTTTTTTAGGTTCTTGGACGTTTGACATCCAAATTTCACGAAACTTTACACACTGTCTATATATACCATAATAACTCATTGAATGACTTCACACATAAACACACAGAACCACATATGAGGCACATAGGTGACTTAGTCGTCGAACGTCTTGTTCGTCCCTTGACATTTGACTTCCAGTGCACCAAAACTCTTAGCTACTGCCTTTATATCATATTGTAGACCATTTTAGGACCTTAGACCGTCATGACCAACATGTTAGGCTCTAGTTCACCTAAGTCATTTTCGGGATCTTACATTCTCCCCCACTTGGACAACATTCGTCCTCGAATGACACTTGCCACTCTCCGAACACTTCCAAGAAAAGAGACTCAATTAGAATCTAATGACCATACCATATAGCACAAAAATCAAGAAGAAAACATCAATTTCCCGTATTCAAGAGATTCACAACACAACAAGAAACTATAAGAAAATTCTATAACTCATCATGCTATAAAAACTCACATGCTTCATTCCAAATAGCAAAAACTCTTTCTGTATTCAATATCATACTCATATACATCAGTTCTAACCACATTGCAACAATTTTAGACCAAAGAATCAATTAGTCAAATTTTCAAAAGTTTTATAGTGAACTACCAGTGCTTTAGAGTGAATTGTGCAACTTTTTCAAAAATGCAAGTTTTAGGCAATTCATGATAGAGACATGCTAGTATGCAAGGTAACATCATATAAACACCTTTTGAAACATGTTCTTAGCTTCATAAAATACACAATGCAAGAAGTTAATGAAATTCAATTTCAATCAAACTCCTAAACACCATGCACATGCCACAATCTTCTAGGACTTTCTATCTCATCTACTACCCTACTCCCCCACTTAAAAGGAACTCATATCAAAATGCAAGGACTTACCAACATCATTATCATCATCATCCGGCTTTTCTCCTCTAGTCTGGAGTGCACTGAAATGCCTCGTTGCTTGAACATCATCCTTTGGAAAATTAGGATCAACTTTCTTAACATCTCTATTAGGACAATCAGTAAATTTGTGCCCATCTTTTCCACATTCATAGCAACTCCCGGTACCCCTTAGACACTCACCATAATGTTTCTTGCCACAAGTGACACATGTAGGTTTGCCAATTTTAGAACCACCTCCTTTATCAATCTTGAACTTATCACTCCTAGGTTCTTCTTGAGTTTGAGCCCTCTTCTTAAATGTAGATTGCTCTTGGTCACTAGAACCACCTCTTTAAAAGTTTCTAGACATCCTCCTAAGTTTATACTTATCTATCGATTGGGCATACACCATGAGTCTAGCTAAGGTCATATTATCATGTAACATCGTCGTACGACATTCTTCCCTCACTAGATCGGCGACACCCATCACAAAATTACTCATTTCATCCCTCGGATTAGACACTAGGGATGGTGCATATCTAGACAATATTGAGAATTTCAAAAGGTATTACTCAACACTCATATTGCCTTGCTTGAGATTGATAAACTCCTCTACCTTAACCTCTCTCTTCTCACGGGGAAAGTACTTACAAAGAAAAGCTTCCTTAAATTCTTCCCACTCAATAGGATCCGACTCCACCAGCCTATTATACTTCCATTGAGTATACCATATTTGAGAAATAACCCTCAATTGATACGAATCCAATTCCGCCTTCTCCCTAGATGTAACCCCCAAGGCGCTTAGCACCTTGTACACACCATCAAGGAACTCTTGGGGATCTTCTCCCACCTTAGAGCCAAGAAAGATAGGAGGATTTATCATCACAAATTCTCTCAAGCTATATGTCATAGTTCTCTCCACAACATTCACCCTAGGAACCATACTCAAATTCTCTTGAGTAGTCACGGCTCGGTCTAAAACAATCAAAGCCTCTCTAATCTCTCAATTAGGAACTCAAGGAGATCCATCGGAACATCATTACGTCCTTCCACAATAGGGACATGATCACCTTGGGGAGGCACTTGAGAGCCTTGAGCACCTTGGACTCCTTGCCCATCTTTCTCAACTTGAGGAGGAGCTTCCTCATTCACCCTTCCATCTTCCAACCTTCTAGCGGCCATCCTTCTAGTTTTCATGTCCTAGAAACACAAGGAAACACATTAAGAAGTATACTAATAACATTTACTCTACCGCACGACATAGGAGTAGAAAAGAAGAGAAACTCTATCGTCCTATAGCCGCTCGCCCATAGATGTGTCGTTACTCACACCGATGATCGAGACTATACTAGACGTGACTTGATGAGACTTTTGATTTCTAAGACTACTTTCACAACCTGGATCTGATACCAAGCTTGTCACATCCCAAGACCACACCCTAGAAGATAGGGCACAATCTCCTATTTCTACCGGCGTACTCGACCTCTCAGAGGTCTTATACAAACCCTTTCATATCATTCATCGCATATACATAGTGAAAAATAGTGCGAAATTAAAACTTTTCACAAAACATATCATAGTCTTTAAAACTCTTTCATATAAAAGTAATAGGAAATACTAAGTCTCAATCTCATCAAAGCTTAGACACAAGAGTACTTGGGACACGGCCCATATAAAATACGAATATAGTACTACTAAGTCTATTACAATACTTCATTAAGAACAATAAAAGACATCTATGCCCTCGAGTCAAATGAGGACATACTTCAACTTCACTTGCACGATGCTACGATCCAAGTCTTTCTTCCCAAATGCTCCTCACCTACCAACCACTATAGAGATATATAAAAGCATGGAATTGGTACAACCACATGTACTGAGTATGGCATAATGCATAAAAATCATGAAAATGGACATTTATTGGAAATATGCATCTTTTCATTTAAATAACGTAATATGACCATAAGAACACAATTTATCAACTTGGAAACACATAAAAACCACTTAAACCAATTATAACATTTTTAAGAGACATATTACGGTGAAGTTGCCTGCTTCTTCCTTAGGCACTTTATAGCATGTAATCATCTCACTATTAGTTATCCTAAGACCCACTTAAGCAACACAAAGAGAGACATACCTTATACCCTCTCTAAGCATTCCTAAACGATCCTCAAGACTACTTTGAATGAGACACATACACAATTTACAATACACCAATCATATAACATATAAGATTTGACATTCTCCTTATGAAGGCTATCAAAAGACTTACTTAAGTACTACTCGAAGAGAACGCCCATACTCCCTCTTCAAGATTACCTAAATAATCCTTAGGACTTCCTAGGCTTAGATCAAGTCCAACATAGCAACCAACTTCCCTAACTAGAGTCATTCTCAAGACTTCGGTAGATAAGTCATGAGGAGATCATCTCATATGCACTCTTCACATTTTAACTAAGGAATCCTTAAGTCACTTTATATTAGGTACTCATTGACTTACATACTTTCCAACATAAGTCTTTAGTTCGTTAGTTCATTTAAGAGACATTCATAACAGAAGGACATTCAAGTAATGGTCTTGGAGAAGACCTAGGGACTCTTACTAACACTTTCGAAGCCTGTTGTGCAATGTCAAGATAGCGTCCCATATCACCACCTAAACATCATAGAATTTCTCTAATGGTAATAGGTATCCCATATGATGAGAACAGAAAATAACCGACATAGACCATGGTAGAAAAACATGGAATCCGAAGTTCTATTCTACTCCGATGAGGTTGTTCTACTTGTCAATTGTAAAACTTAGACACATCCCATGTAGGCACATGGTTAAGGAATATGAAGGGCTTACTTTGTATTCTAGCCTCATACTTTTACTAGAACTACTTTCCTTACCATACTCACTCGGTGCTAGCCTTCATTCTCATAGACTAATTCACATTAAGGTTCATACAAAGGGGTTCCATATCAAGTTCATAACCCAATTTCATTTACCCTACCAAAGAGGTCCTCTAGGGCTACCTTAAAAAGGAGACAAGAAGCTCATCATGACTTTCCTGGGGATTGATATGATGCCATTCCAGCCAATCAACCTTAATTAAGCCCATCATTCATTACATGAAGGATACCGTTACGTCTATCGACTTCAAGTTTCATAATCTTACCACTAGGTTCAAGGTTTCACATAAAGGACCTTCTTGTTATCATTCAAGACTAAGACGCTTTAGCTTCCTAAGTCAAGACATGACATATTCATTATCATACATGCATCAAGTAAAGGATACAACTTTAGCTAAACAACACACAACATACTTCACTTTAGCACATATTACATGTTATTCTAGAATCACATAAGGACAACCATTATTATCTTTAATCCATCCGATACACTACTATATCATCATGAATATAACTATTATATACTCATATAGCCAAGTAAAAACAATCATGCATTCAACTCTAAGACCTACACACAACTCATAGTCATTAGTCTAACATGATTACCTAGATAACTTCAATACAAGAACACATACTTCCACATTACATCACATATAGGTAGATATGATCATACTTCACATAATCAACTACACAAATCATCATATTACTTCAAGTAGTGCCGACAAGGACATGATCACCATAATACTTAAAATAACGCCGACAAGGCCACATCAATTCACATAACACCGCCACCATAAGTGGATCATACCAATCACAAGATAAATGAAGTCTAATTAACATTAAATAAAGGTAAATAGGTAAGCATACCACCACTTCATCCTCAACACTTCAATCCAATGCCAAAACATCCAATTCAATATCATAAGGCCCTTACCCATGGCCATGAAGATCAATTCAATACATAAACTATAATACTCAATGAATCTAAGTCAATTCAATATATACTTATAAATCTAAGACCTATTGGATATAAATTGAATACAACTCTTACATCATTAGAAAGCCCATAAGAAACTACACCATAATTCATAATCATTTAGTCAATATCAAGTATCCCATAAAGTAGTCAAAAACCAGGGTTCATCAATTACATGGGTTCATAGGTTAATTAAGTTAATATAATATTAATAACAACAATTCAATCACTAAACAATGATTAAAAACCTTTAATGAAAGAACCCATGGATAGATCATGAAATAGGATAATTCAACTTTGAAAAACTTTAGAAAACATCTTTGAGAGTTGGGCTCCTTGATGAAATGAGTTTCAAGGATCAAAAACAATACCTCAATGAAGCTAATTCTTCAATTTTATGAAGAATTTCCACTCAAATCTCCAATTCAAGCTCTTCCTTGATTTTTAGCTTTAATGGAGTCTTAAGGAATTTCTAAGGGATTTTGGGGTTTTTATTTTTGAAGAATGACATCTTAAAAGTGTTAAAGACATATATACATATCAAAAATACCCAAAATACCCCATATGAACCTCCAATACTCTTTTGGAAGTGGGGTGAATTAACAAGTTCACCTCTCACTTAACAGTGAGGCTGCGCGCAGGGACAGGCCATCGACGCTTGGCAGTCGACAAACCGTTTGTCCACAAACAGACCGTCCTATCCTTCTGTCGATTGGTTCAGAGAATTAAAATTGGTATTTTATCTCCCAAGACTAAGTATACACCAACGGCACCCATCGACAGGGCATCGACTGGACGACGAGCCGTCGATTGCCGCAGTCGTTGGGGCTGTCTAGGCAGACTTGGACACCAACTTTGGGTCCTTCCTCAAGGACCCTTGGACGGTTTGGGGATTTTTTCCAAGATGTTTCCAAGCCAATCATGATCGAATATGAGTTTAAGACCTCTCACATGAATTCACCAAAAACAAACACGTAAGACACGACAAAACATGCCTAGAGACACAAGGTCATTTCAAAAAACGAACACGCCATGGACGTTCTTGGACGTTTGACCTCCAAACTTCATGAAACTTAATACACTGTATATATATACCATAATAACTCATTTAAGGACTTCACAACTGTCACATCCGGGTTTACCCCCTAGATGTAACCGGCGTCGTAGTCCTCTTTGAGGACTAAGACTAGCTTCTTAGTCTTACATCATTGCATTCATCGATTAAAAAAATGGAAGAATAATTTTTTTTTAATTATATCAAATCAGAGGTTTACATATACCTATACATACACATAATAATATTAATATCGAGTATACATACACTCGTTCGTATAAGAAGATTACTTAGTCTTCTACTTTAACTTCATACACACATATATGATATAATTAGAGTCATAGAATCCGTCTCATCTCATAAACCATCTAATATGGACAATATCAACATGGGCATAGCCCTACAACAATAAAAGTAAGCCACATATAGTCTTTTTTAAACTTTGTCTCAAATGAAAAATAGAGTCAATATGAAAGTCATAATAGCTAAGTAAACCCATAGGTAGAATATCGGCATCGTCCTTGGGAAAATGAGGACCTACCACTTGGATGATAAGAATATGCAAGTCTTTCTCTCAATCGCCTCAAATTAAACCTCAACGACCGGAACCTAAAATGTTTGGGAAAAAGGGAGAAAATGAGGTTAGTACGCCACATGTACTAAGTATGTGACCATATGCACATATACCATCAAAGCATGCTAAAAGGGACATTTAATGAAGTCATGTCATTTACCTCTTAAAGGACTTATACAAAAATCAGCAGCTTAAACAAACATTTAAACATACTAAACAAGTTAATTAAGTCATATGCATATCAACATACTTAAACCCATAATCTCATAAAACTATATCATCAAGTAATAACATCACAAGCATGAATAAGAGTAACTCATGTATATAGCAAAGCAAAACAACCAATCACAATCCTTATAAATCCGCAAGTGCAATGACCAAGCAAATCCCCATAACCCTACTTAATCAAGTAACCTTCTAAAGATCATAATTAGTAATTCACTTCACATAGCATAGTATTCAATCTCATATGATGTTTTTTCTCTAACAATAATAACCAATTCCATACAAAATTTCCTGTATCCGAGTTCCAGAGCCCATGTCATTCCTAAAATGGCTGCTTCAATTTCAACTTGATTGTTTGTGCCTTCTCCTAAAGGTGATGAAAAAGCTAAAAGGATACTTCATGTTTGGTCTCTCAAAATACCAACTGTACCAATTTTACCTAGATTGGATAATGCACTACCATCAGTGTTGATTTTGATCCACTTATTTGGTGGTCTTGTCCATGTTACCATACTCACTTTAGTATCATGAATATATCTTTCTCCAAGCAGGACTAACTCCTTCCAGGTAGCAGGCCAATTTATTTGAGGGAAATTGACTGTCATCAATTTGAAGTTGTCTTTATAGATTGCATATTTGACCATTCTTATGTTGGATGGTTTGCCCCCATGTTTGCTAGCTCATATGCTTTTCCACAGGTTCCGGCAAATGAAAATAGGTGTGGCTTGTAACAGAAGTTTGTGTGCCTTATTCTTGTATTTGGTTGTCCACCACTGTGTGATGAGTTGTTGTAGGGAACTGTGGTATATCTTAACTCCAGCTATTTCTGCAAAACTTTTCCACACAAATGTTGCAAAGGAACCATTTTTCAAAATGTGTTCTATCATATCAAGGCCTGACCTGTTCCTACAACAAAAACAGTTCACAAGTTCAGTACCAAAACTAATTAGTTTTTCATTAGTAGGGAGTTTGCCTCTTAGAGTCCTCCATATTAAAAATGAAGATTTAAAAGGAATGTTCCTATGCCAAATAACAAAATTAAATAGAGTTTTGGTTTTTTCTCTCTGATTTCATTCCATGAAGTAGAGCAACTGAATTGTCTATTGCTGTTGAGATTTCGTATGTCATGGCCTGGGAGCTACTGGTGCTGTAAAGGAATTTTTGTAGCTAGAATGCTTGATAGATGACATTCTGGAGCCTGTTGCATTAGGTTGTTCCAGTTCCAATGCCCCTCTTCCCAAAAATCTTCTACTGTGCTATTGTTGAATCTGTTACTATTGGAAGAGAATATGGCAAGGGGTCAACCACCTAGACAATTATTCCACTAAAAGTAACATGTGCCTTCATTGATTTTCCAATGAATGTGTTGTTCTACTTTGCCTCTATTTCGTATCATTTGTTTCCAAATCAAAGATTTGCCATTATCCCATTTCTTACATAAGGGGTTGGACATTTGGCAGTACTTAGCTTTCAGAAAATCTCCGCATAAGGTGTGTTTGGCTCTGAATGTCCACCATTGTTTGTATTGGAAAGATATGCATACATCTTTGAGGTTTCTCATGCCCACCCCTCCCTCTTCATAAGGGAAACATAAATTATTCCATGATGACCAATGATACTTTTTCTTTTCACTCCTCCATCCCCAAAAAAAGTCAGTCATCATCATTTGGGTCTGTTTGAGTATAGTCGAGGGGGGATTACTGCAGATAAGATATGAATGGGGAGGGCTTGAAGCACATGTTTGACAAGCACTGCCCTACCTTCATAACTAAATTGCTTTGTATGCCAACATGTAATCCTACAAACCACTTTGTTTACAAGGTTAGAAAAATAAATAATTCTAGGTCTACCAACAAAGCCTAGAAAGGTTATGGGACCCTGTTTTTGCATGAAGCTTGTGATTTATTTAATTCTATCTCTTGTACTGTTGAATGCATTTGAATGGAGCATGAAGTGACTTTTGTCACTATTAATAATTTGTCCTAAAGTTTCTTCATAAGTCTTGAGAGTTTGCATGATGAGATTTAGAGTTTAGCCCCTCCCTAAAGTAAACAGTATGGTGTCATCTGCAATACTCAAGTGCTTCACTTGTGGTCCTCTCACTTCCATATAGAATCCATGATAATCAGGATGGTTGTTCAACCTGTTTAGAGATCTTGAAAGCACCTCTGCACCTAAAATAAATAGGGCAGGGGAGAGGGGGTCACCCTGTTTGAGCCCCCTAGTGGAATGAAAGAACCTATATTTCTTGCCATTTACAATAATAGAATACCAATTTTTGACCATAACTCTCCAAACCTTATCAATGAAGATTTCATGAAATCCCATTTTCCTTAGTACCAGCAAATACATGACTAAGAAACTCTATCATAAGCCTTTGCCATATACAATTTTATAATCACATTACTCCCCACATTTGGATTTTTGATTTGGTGGATGATCTCTTGAGCGAACATGATGTTCTCAAATATGCTTCTACCTTTGACAAAGCCAAATTGATTGTGAGAAATTAGGTCAGGGAGTATAGGGATAAGTCTGTTGCTCATTAGTTTGGAGATTATCTTGCTAGTGAAATTGCCAAGACTGATAGGCCTCAACTCATTCATTTTGCTGGGGTTGTTCATTTTGGGGAGTAAATCAATGCATGAATGAGTGAAGTACTTAGGAATCATTTGGCCACTGAAGAAGTCCTGAATAACTCCCATGAGATTTCTCTTAATGATATTCCAACATTTTTGGAAGAAAAAAACATTCATGCCATCAGGGCCAGCTGTTGAAGTAGGATTCATACAGAATACCACCTATTTCAATTCTTCCATAGTTGGCATGACAGTGAGTCTATGATTGTGCTCTTCATTGACCATTCTTGGGATGCATTCTAAGGGAGTTTCATTCATGCACTTATCTTCTGTCACGACCCACAAGTACACCCTAGAAATTAGAGCGTCCTTGTGTCGCCACACGGTAACTGAGACTTCAAGAAGTCTCATCTAAGCCACTCGTACCATTCATTGCATAAATAAACATATTAAAATGAGTAAGAATTTAAAACTTTCTTCACACACGAAGAACTCTTTTCATAAATCATTACACAAGCGGAAGACTTTCATTTAAAACATTAAACCTTTACAACATGTCTTTGACCCATCTAAACGTTGGAGTATACAATACTTGGGACTAAGCCCATACAAGACATAAAGTATAGACTAAGACATAAAAGAAATGTGGATATTGTCCGCGAATCGATGAGAACTCACCAATACTTCATCTTCAAACCTTAGAAACCTATCCATCCTCCATGGCATATCAAAACATCCAATTCCCTACACTTTAGTCAACTAACACCTTCAAACCCTATTGTGCAATGTCTAGATAGCGTCCCATATCACCACCTAAACTTCATAGAACTTCTCTAATGCTAGTAAGTATCCATATGATGAGAATAGAGAATAACCAACATAGACCATGCTAGCAAAACATGGAATCCAGAGTTCTAACCTACTCCAATGAGGGTGTTCTACTTGCCAATGGTAGAACTTGGACACATCCCATGTAGGCACATGGGTAAGGAATATGAAGCGTGTGCTTTGTATTCTTGTCCCATACTTACTAAACTACTTCCCTTACCATACTCACTCGATGCTAGCCTTCGTTCTTATAGATTAAATCACATTAAGGTTCATACAAAAGGGTTCCATTTCAAGTTCATAACCCAATTACATTTACCCTACCAAAGAAAGGTCCACTAGGGCTACCTCACAATGGCGACAAGAAGTTCATTACGACTTTCCGAAGTATTGATATGATGTCATTCCATCCAATCAACCTTAAGTCCATCATTCATTACATGAAGGATACCATTACGGCTTTCGACTTCAAGTTTCATAACCTTACCACTAAGTTCAAGGTTTCACATAAAGGACCTTCTTATAATTATTCAAGGTCTCACATATCATTCATACATTCAAGACTAAGAGACCTTAGCATCCTAAGTCAATACATCTCATATTCACTAATCATACATGCATCAAGTAAGGGACACAAGTCTACCTAAACAAGACACAACATACTTCACTTTAGCACATATGACATGTCATTCTTTAAGTCACTTAAGGATAACCATTATCATCTTTATGTCATCCTATACACTACCATATCATCATAAACATAACCATTATAGACTCATATAGTCAAGTAGGAACAACCATGCATCAACCCTAAGACTACATACACAAGCACATAGACATAGTTTACATGATTTCTTAACATACATAGAAAGAACACATACTTTCACATTACTTCTCATATATATAGATATGCTTATAATTCACATAAATCAACTATACAAATCATCATAATTCTTCAAGTAGTGCTGACAAGGTCATGATCATCATATTGCTTAAAGTAACGCCGACAAGGCCAAATCCATTCACATAGCACCGCCACAATAAGTGGACCATACCAATCACAACATAATTGAAGTCTAATTAACATTAAATAAAGGGAATTTGGGCAGCATACCCCCTCTTCATCTTACCACTTCGATTCCAAAGCTAAATCATCCAATTCGATATCATAAGGCCCTTACCCATGGCCATTAACATCAATTCAATATAGAAATTATAATACATCAATGAAACTAGGTCAATTCAATATAGATTCATCAATCTAAGACAACCTAGATATCAATTGAATATAGTTATCACATCATTAGATAGACCATAGAAAACTACATTAGAATTCATAAGCCTTAAGTCAATATCAATTCAATAAGCCTAATATTCAATAGATCTAAGAATATACAGTATTTATTTTATTAAAATGAAACAACCTATAAACCAATTGATCATAATCTATACATAAATCAAAAGCGCATAACAATCTACACATGAATTCACCAATATCAAAGCATGATCACATAACCCAAATTTTAGTCGAATTGAGAGTTTTGTGAAGGTCTAGGGTTCATGGAGAATTTAATTTGAAATAATCAATTAAACATCAATAACATCATATCTTAACGTTTGAAAACCTTTCATGCAAGAACCCTAGACTTGAGTAGAAATTGGACTTTTCATCTTCTTGAAATCTTTGAAATCATCTTTCAAATGGGCTCTAAGGTGATATCAAGCCTTAAATGAAGCACTTCCATACCTTATTAAAAAACCCAATGATAATTGAAAAAGAAACTCCATTGAAGAACCATCTTCAAGCTCCATATTCACCTTGAGCTCTCATTGAGGTTTTCGAAGAAACTTTATGAGGGAATGTGTTTTGATTTAGATGTGGTTCATGAGACAACTAAGACACAACCTAAACCTTATGCTCTGATACCAAGCTTGTCACTTCCCATAAGTACACCCTAGAAATTAGAGTGTCCATGTGTCGCCACACGGTAAATGAGACTTCAAGAAGTCTTATCTAAGCCACTTGTACCATTCATTGCATAAATAAACATACTAAAATGAGTAAGAACTTAAAACTTTCTTCACACACGAAGAACTCTTTTCATAAATCATTACACAAGAGGAAGCCTTTCATTTAAAACATTAAACCTTACAACATCTCTTTGAACCATCTAAACTTTGGAGTATACAATATTTGGGACTAAGCCCATCCAAGACATAAAGTAAAGACTAAGACATAAAGGGACATGTGGATATTGTCCTCGAAGCGATGAGGACTCACCAATATTTTATCTTCAACCCTTTGAAACATATCCATCCTCCATGGCATATCAAGATTTACAATTCCCTACACTTCAGTAAAAATGGGAAAAGAAGGAGTTAGCACATTAAATGTAACAAGTATGGAAGCCATGCAAAAACCATGAATAAAGGACATTTAGTAAATAGCATGCTTTTCATGAATTTCAATTAAAACATCATACTATAATCATAAGAACAACATTTAACACTTTAGAAATACATAACAAATCATTTAAACAATTATCACATTTTTTTAAAAAAATTACTATAAGCTACTGAACTGTTACAGTGAAGTTACTTAACCTCACTTTACAACCCTATTTGCACATAATCCCCTCACTAAAAGCTATCCTAAGACTCACTTAAGCAACACAAAGAGAGACTGCCCATACACCCTCTCCAAGCATGCCTAAATGATCCTCAAGACTAGTTAGAATGAGACACATTCAATTACAATACATCAAGCACATCAACATGAAATCCTTCTACCAAAGGTGATTCCAAGGTTCACTTGAGTGAGTGTGGATCGACCGCCCATACAATCCCTTTCGCACACACAAAAGGGATCCTATAGCTTACCTAAGATAAAATCATTCTCACTTAATACATTAACACATAGATAATATGACATTCTCCTTCCAAGGATTACCAAAAAAATTACTTAAGTAAATCAAGAAGATAAAGTTCATGATTGACCTCTTCAAGATTACCTAAGTAATCATTAAGATTACCTAAGTTTGGATCATGTCCACATAAACAACCATCTTCCCTAACTAGACTCACTCTTAAGACTTATCTAGGTAAGATAATAAGTGACCATTCCTATGCCCCCTTCACACCTTAACTAGACAATCCTTAACTACTCTAGATAAGTACTTATTTCATTTACCATACTTTCTTAACTCAAGTCATTACATTCATTAGTTCATTTAAGACTCATTCATCACATAAGGACATTCAAGTAATGGTCTTGGACAAGACCAAGGGAATCCAACCAACACCTTCAAAGCCTATTACGCAATGTCTAGATAGCGTCCCATGCCACCACCTAAACTTCATAGAACTTCTCTAATGCTAGTAAGTATCCTATATGATGAGAATAGGCAATAACAGACATAGACCATGGTAGCAAGACATGGAATCCGGAGTTCTAACCTACTCTGATGAGGGTGTTCTACTTGCCAATGGTAGAACTTGGACACATCCCATGTAGGTACATGGTTAAGGAATATGAAGGGCGTGCTTTGTATTCTAGTCTCATCCTTTAACTAGAACTACTTCCCTTGCCATACTCACTCGGTGCTAGCCTTCGCTCTCATAGATTAAATCACGTTAAGGTTAATACAAAAGGTTTCCATATCAAGTTCATAACCCAATTACATATACCCTACCAAAGAAAGGTCCACGAGGGCTACCTCACAATGGCTACAAGAAGCTTGTTATGACTTTCCTAAGTATTGATATGATGCCGTTCCAGCCAATCAACCTTAAGTCCATTATTCATTACATGAAGGATACCATACAGCTTTCGACTTCAAGTTTCATAACCTTAACACTAGGTTCAAGCTTTCACACAAAGGACCTTCTTATCATAATTCAAGGTCTCACATATCATTCATACATTCAAGACTAAGAGGCTATAGCATCCTAAGTAAAACATCTCATATTCACTATCATATATGCATCAAGTAAGGGACACAAGTCTACCTAAACAAGACACAACATACTTCTCTTTAGCATATATTACATGTCATTCTTTAAGTCACTTAAGGATAACCATTATCATCTTTATGTCATACTATACACTACCATATCATCATGAACATAACCATTATAGACTCATATAGTCAAGTAGGAACAACCATGCATCAACCCTAAGACTACACACACAAGCACATAGTCATAGTTTACATGATTTCCTAACATACATAGAAAGAACACATACTTTCACATTACTTCACATATAGATAGATATGCTTATAATTTACATAAATCAACTATACAAATAATCATAATTCTTCAAGTAGTGCCGACAAGGCCATGATCATCATATTGCATAAACATACCCGACATGGCCACATCAATTCACATAACACCGCCTTAATAAGTGGACCATACCAATCACAACATAATTGAATTCTAATTAACATGAAATAAAGGGAATTAGGGCAGCATACCCCCTCTCCATCTTACTACTTTGATTCCAAAGCTAAATCATCCAATTCGACAACATAAGGCTCTTACACATGGCCATGAACATCAATTCAATACACAAACTATAATTCATCAATGAAACTAGGTCAATTCAATATAGATTCATCAATCTAAGACAACATAGATATCAATTGAATATATTTATCACATCATTAGATAACCCATAGAAAACTACATTAGAATTCATAAGCCTTAAGTCAATATCAATTCAATAAGCCTAATATTCAATAGATCTAAGAATATACAATATTTGATTAATCAAATTGAAAAAGCCTATAAACAAATTGATCATAATCTATACATGAATCAAAAGCGCATAACAATTTACACATGAATTCACCAATATCAAAGCATGATCATATAACCCAAATTTTAGTCAAATTGAGAGTTTTGTGAAGGTCAAGGGTTCATGGAGAATTTCACTGGAAATCATCAATTAAACATCAATAACATCATATCTTAACGTTTGAAAACCTTTCATGCAAGAACCCAAGACTTGAGTAGAAATTGGACTTTTCATCTTCTTGAAATCTTTGTAAATCATCTTTGAAATTGGTTCTAAGGTGATAGCAAGCCTTAGATGAAGCACTCACATACCTCATTTGAACAACCTAATGATAATTGAATAAGAAAATCCATTGAATAACTATCTTCAAGCTCCATATTCACCTTGAGCTCTCATGGAGGTTTTTGAAGAAACTTTAGGAGGGAATGTGTTTTGATTTAGGTGTTAGGTTTAATTGAGAGTTTAATGACTTATATACTCTTAAAATACCCAGAAACACTCAAAACAACCGTCCAAAGACTTATTGCGGTGTGGTGTGAATTTACAATTTCACCACTCACTTGGTAGTGAACTGCACGCATAGACAGATCCATCCACGATTGGAATTCGATGGACCGTTTGTCCAAAAATGGACCATCCTGACCTTCCGTCGATTGGTTCAGAGACTCGACATTTGTCTCTTCTATCCCAAGATTAATTCCCAATCGACCATCCACCACCAACTGGGCGTCGATTGACCCACTGGGCATCGATTGCCTTCCTTTGGTAGGCTGTCTTGGGCAGTCTTGGACACCAACATGGGTCCTTCCTCAAGGACCCTTGGATGGTCCTTGGGGATGTTTTCCCGGACTTTTCCAGCCCAAAAATGATTGTATACATGCTTAGGACCTTCCACATGAATTTCATCTAAAATGAACACGTAAAACTCGACAAAACATACATAGACACACAAGGTCGTATCAAGGCAAACCTTTCGAACGTCATGGACGTTCTTGGACATTTGACCTCCAAACATCACGAAACTTGACACACTTCCTATATACACTATAATAACTCATTTAAGGACCTTATAACCTCATGAATAACATATAAACACATAAAACCACATATGAGGCACATAGGTAACTTAGTCGTCGAATGTCTTGGTCGTCCCTTGACATTTCACTTCCAATGCACCTAAACTATTAGACACTGCATCAAACCCACATTATAAGATATTTTAGAACGTTATACCATCATGACAAACATGTTAGGCTCTATATTCACCTAAGTCATTTCGGGGTCTTACATTCTCCCCCACTTGGACAACATTCATCCTCGAATGACACTTGCCACTCTCCGAACACTTCCAAGGCTAGGGATTCAATTATAAACTAATGACAATACCATATAACATCTCATAAAATACAAAAATCCAAGAAAACATCAATTTCACATAATTA
>JABWTJ010000983.1:178874-263555 GCA_016801875.1 Solanum sitiens
CTGCACTTCCGTCACGACGGACAGAGAATTGCGTCTCAGTACCCAATTCTCAAGAGTTGAAGTGTTTTGAAACGGAAACTCACAACGGTCCGTCGTGTCTGTGACGGTCCGTCCTGCAGGTCCGTCACAGAGTTCAGAGAGTCGATTTCAGCACTCAAATATAAGAATTTCAAGTGTTTGGAACAAAACACCCTCGACGGTCCATCGTGCCCATGACGGTCCGTCGTGGGATACGTCGCCTCTGACAGTTTTTCCAGAAATAAAATCTGCTGCTCAAAACGACTAAGCAGGTCGTTACAATTACAACTCAAGACATGTGTTTATTGATCTACAAAATGAATTGGACTATAACACAATATGGATACAACATAGAATGACCATTGAGGGAAAACTAATGAGGATACGAGCATGGACTCCAATGTTCACCCCTGAGGAAGAGACTCCAATAGTTCTAGCTTGGGTGTTATTACCAGGTTTACCTTGGCACTGTTTTAAGAAACCTTTTCTTACTCCTTTGATCGAACTGTTGGTAAAGTCCTATATCTAGACACAACATCCAAAAAAAATATCCAGGGCAGGTATGGAAAAAGTTAAAGTGCAGGTGGATTTAATCAAACCTAGGCCTAATTATGTGGAGATTGGACTTAATGATGATCACTTCATAATAGGGCAATGGCAACCGGTGGAATATAAAAATCTACCCCCTTATTGTGAATATTGTAGACATCAAGGTCATGATATAGAAGAGTGCAAATCCAAAATGAGGGATAATGATTACAAATACAGGAAGGAACAAGAAAATGAAAAGAAAAACAAAAATAAGGAAAACCAAAGCAAGAAAGGTAATGCAAGCACTCAAGACAAACCACCAGAATAAGGCCAACAGCAGAAACACAATAACTTGGAAAGGAACAAAAAATAAAAACCAGAGTAGCAAAAAGAAGAGGAATGTCAAACACAAAGAAAGAGAGCTCACAAACATCAAGAGGAAGGAACTCAAAAGACAGCATGGAAGCCAACTTTAATACAGAATCACACAGCACAAGGAAAATCACAGCCAGTAGCTCAATAGACAGGCAATCCCTCTATTTCACAACACAATGCTTTCACTAACTTGAATGTGAAGGAAATATACAACATAACGGATGAGAATCTGATAGCTAAGAATAACAAGCAACACAAACAAAGTAAAACAAAAATACTACAGGAAACTACAGAAAAATGCAGGAAGGTGAGAACAAGGCAAAAACCTGAGGTATCATAGCTATAAAACCCAACTCCAATAGACCTGCTATATCTATTCTTGAAAATCTTGAAGTTGAAGGAGGGAGGGATGGTGGAAATCAGGAGACCCATACTAATTTGCAGGATGGGGTAACCAAAGAGGGGAGTTTGCCTCATGTTTTGCATGAGGGGATTAACATAGACCAAAACCCAGACCTTAGAGCCACTAATAGCACAAACAACCATCAGCAACACTTGAAACAGTAACAAGTTCAGCAGCCTACACAAACAGAAGGTAAAAGACAGCATAACACTGGAAAAAGCAAGGAAACCCAGCAAAAAGAGAATGGGACTAATGATAAAAATAACAGGGTTTCCATGACAAAAGATATGGCGAATAAGGCAAGTACTAGTAATCCAGAAAACACCCCAAAGAGCAAAAATAAACCTGGAAAACAAAAGAGGGATGCAGCCAAAAGGAGACAGAGTAAACAATAGGAAAGTGAACATGAAAATGCACAGGAAAGGGGGGATGAACTATGCACCAAGTTTATTATGGTAAATGATAATCAGGGGTTGGATATTCTTCCTTTACAAGCTCAATAAATGACATGTCCAACTACAGAGCCTCCTGATAAGAGACAACAATTTTGTCAAGTCAACAAAGCACCTCTTATAGATGAATATGAAGTTGAGAATTCTGAAGATGAGCTTGACAGAGACAACCAACCATTACAAGATCCTGATGATGATGATGAGACTAGTGAAGCCCTAATCAAAGATTTTATTCCTCCTAATGATCAGGTTCTTGAGGATGAGATATAACAAGTAACACAAAAGCAGGGTTTATAACCAAGTGGGTTTCAACATGACATATTTCATTTCAAGAATCAAGATATCAACAATGTCAGTGTAGGAATGCCAAATACTAGATTCTTTTCCTCTAGATCATCTCAATGATTAGTACAATCCTATGGAGTGTGAGAGGGATCAACAGTCAAGGGGTGTTAAAAAGACTCAAAATGCTTAGGAAAATTCATCAATTGTCTATCATTACTCTTCTGGAACCATTCTCTGATAGTATTCATGTTCAAAGTTTTAAAGTTCAATTAAATATGGAAAATGCTACAAGTAACTTTAATGGCAAAATTTGGGTTTTTTGAATAGTGATATTGACTGCACCATCCTTGATGAAGATGAACAATAAATCACTTGTGATATGAAACACAATGAATTATAGTGTCTGTTTATTACTACCTTTGTTTATGCATAATGCAAGGATCACCTTAAAAGGCCACTATGGGATAAAATGTTATATCAAGCTACTGTTGATGACAAATCTTGGTACTCTGTGGGTGATTTCAATGTTATAACTGCTATAGATGAAAATTTTGGAGGCGTACCTAATAATATGAGGAAGATCTTAGAGTTCATAGCTGTCATTGAAGCCTGTGGTCTGATGGACATTGGTTTCAATGGTCACAAGTTTACCTGGTCCAACAAAAGGGGTATCAATCACAGAATTTGGAAGAGGTTAGACATGGCCCTTGTAAATGATTCCTGGCTGGAAATGATGCCTCAAACTACTATCACTCATTTGTCTGCTACTGGTTCTGACCATTGCCCTATCCTCATGGAAATGGTAGCACAAGAGGCTAAACATATCATGTATTTCAGATTCCTTAATTACTGAGTTGATAACCCTCTATTTCAGGAAACTGTCAAAGCATGTTGGGATACGAAAGTGGAGGGTAACAATATGTGGAGATTTCACCAAAAATTGAAAAGCCTCTCTAACACTCTTAGTTCATGGTCTAAGAAGGAGTTTGGTGATATCTTCCAGAATGTCAAGACTTTTGAAGAAAAGGTTCACAAGGCTGAAGAAAACTACATTCTTGACCAAAGTGAATCAAACAAAATTGCTCTCCATGAACTCAATGCTCAGTACATTAAATTTCTTAAGCTGGAAGATACCATTGTTAAATAAAAAACACTGGTACAATGGTTCAAGGAGGGTGACACAAATTCTAATTACTTTCATTCCTTCATAAGAGGAAGAAGAAGGAAACTATTTATGTACAGAATTACCAGTGAGAATGGGGAATGGATACAGGGTGAGGAAAATATTGCACTGGCTGCTTGTGACCACTTCAAAGATATTTTTATAGGTGATGACAAAGTGATTAATAAGAACACTTTGTAGTGCATTCCATGAATGATCAGTCATGAGCAGAATGTTAGGCTTACCAGTATACCTAATATGGATGAGCTAAAGAGTGTGGTTTTTTATATGAACCCTAATTCTGCAGCTGGTCCTGATGGCATGAATGGTTATTTCTTTCAAAAGTGTTTGCACATTATCAAGAATGACTTGATTGGAATTATTCAGGCCTTCTTAAGTGTCCAAATGATTCCTGAATACTTCTCTCACTCCTGTATTGTCTTACTACCCAAAGTGAGTAATCCTAACAAGTTAACTAAGTTTAGGCCTATAAGTTTGAGAATTTTCACTAGCAAGATTATATCTAAGCTGGTGAGTAACAGACTTAGTCCTATCCTCCTTCCTTAATCTCTCCAATCCAGGTTTATAAAAGGTAGAAGCATTTCTGAGAACATCATGTTAGATAAAGAAATCATCCACCAAATCAAGAAACCTATTATTGGGAGCAATGTCATTATAAAATTAGACATGGCAAAAGCTTATGACAGAGTTTCTTGGTCGTATATCTGCCTTGTTCTAAGGAAAATCGGCTTTTCTGAGGTTTTCATTGACATGGTGAGGAGAATTATGGCCAATAACCGATACTCAATTATAGTCAATGGTAAGAGGTATGGTTTTTTCCACTCCACTAGAGGACTCAAGCAAGGTGACCCACTTTATCCAACCCTATTTATTTTAGGTTTTGAAGTTTTCTCAAGGTCTCTCAACAGGTTACACAATCACCCAGATTACCATGGCTTCTACATTAAAATGAGGGGTCCTCAAGTTAATCATCTAAGATTTGAGGATGAAATCATTTTATTCACCTTTGGAAGATGCAAAACCTTAAAGATTCTAATTCAAACTCTGCAGGCATATGAAAACACCTCTGGACAGATGATTAATCGTGACAAGAGTCACTTTATGCTTCATCACAATGCCTTCAAAAGTACAATAGATAGAATCAAAAGGCTCACTGGTTTTAGGCAAAAACATGGTCCATTAATTTACTTAGGCTGCCCTCTCTTTATTAGTAGGCCTAGAATTGTCTATTTTTTTGACCTTGTTAACAAAGTTGTATGCAGGATTACAGGTTGGCAAACAAAGCAACTCAGCTATGGGGTAGGGCAACTCTGGCTAAGCATGTATTGCAAGCTCTCCTTATCCACATACTGTCGGCAGTGACACCACCTTACACTATCCTTCAACAAATCCAAATGCTCATGGATGACTTCTTCGGGGGATGGAAGAGTAATAAGAAGAAATACCATTGGGCATCATGGAAAAACTTGAGCTTTCCCTATGATGAAGGGGGTGTTGGAATAAGGAATCTTAAAGATGTTTGCATGGCCTTCCAATATAAGCAATGGTGGATCTTTAGGAATAAACATACTCTTTGGGGTGAGTTTTTGAAAGCAAAGTACTGTCAAAGATCCAACTCAGTGTGTAAGAAGTGGGATAATGGGGAGTCACTAACTTGGAAACACATGCTGCAAAACAAACATCAAGTCGAACAACACATTCAATGGAATCTCAAGTCAGACAATTGATCTTTTTGGTGGGATAATTGGCTTGGCATTGGTACACTTGATCAATACTCCACCACCAGTAACAGGTTCAACAACATCACAGTGGCTGAATTTTGGACAGAAGGACAATGGAATTGGAGCAAACTGATTGAACAGGCACCTGTAAGTCAGCTCTACAACATCCTAGCAACAGAAATTTCTCACAACATCATCTCCCATATCTGGTTGTGTGGAAGCTCAACAACAATGGAGTGTTTAGCTGCTCTTCTGCCTGGGAGGAGATTAGGGATAAAAGAACCAAAAACCTGTTCAATTCTCTCATATGACATAAAAATATACCTTTTAAATCTTCTTTTTTTATTATGGAGAACCTTAAGGGGTAAACTCCCTACTAACGAGAAGGTATCAAACTTTGGAATTGAGCCAACAAATTGTTTTTGTTGTTGTAACATGGTAGGTATGGACAACATTGAACACATCTTCAACTCAGGACAATTTGTTGCCTATGTGTGGAGAAGTTTTGCAGCCACTGCTGGAATACATCTAGATCACATTTGCTTGCAGCATCTCATCAAGCAATGGTGGACATCAAAGTAAATACAGCACACAAGCTGATCCTGCAGGCCACCCCCATCTTTATATGTTAGAACCTTTGGAAGAACATGTGCGCCTGCAAATATGGAAACAAAACAACTAACATTAGCATGGTTAAGTATGTAGTTTACAAAGACAATTACAGAATGTTCTCAAAAGCCTTCCCTCAAATCAGACGGCCAGCCAATTGGAAAGATTTAATTTAACTATGTTAAAACTGTGTTCATAACACTAAAGTGAATATGGTTACATTGACAAGGCCCCAGTTCAATGGATCAAAATTAATACAGATAGTAGTGCATTAAGCAACCCAGGAAATATTAGAGCTAGAGGCATTTTTTAGAGATCAAATAGGTAAGTTACGGATGGCCTTTACAACTCCTCTTGGAGAGGGTACAAACAACAAGGCTGAGATTGAGGCAGCATATTTGGGTAGACTTGGGCACTAGAGTTGGGATACAGGAACATAGTGCTAGCGGTTGATTCACTACTGGTGATGGACTGGATTATGAAAAAAGTGATTCCCCAATGGAGCATCACAATTCAGCTGGAAAGACTACATAATCTCATCACACAGACTCACAAGTTCAGATGCACACACTCATTTAGAGAAGCTAATTGGGTAGCTGATGCTCTTTCCAAACACAGCCACAAGACATCTGCTCTACAAATCTACTTCAACAACCAACACTTGCCTAAAGAAGCCAAGGCTTACTACCATCTAGACTTACTAGAAATGCCTAGTTTCAGAAGGAAGAAGACCAAAAAATTAAAGAACCTCCTTGATCATTGTTGTTTTCTTTTAAACTTAGATATAATTCAAAATTAAGCTTCTTTGAATAGGTTAGGATAGGATAGTACTTAGCATAGTAAATTTTGTAAAGGGAGAGTCTCCCTTGTTTATTTTCCTAGAATCTTTGTATTGAGAGGAGTCCTTTCCTTAGGTGCTTAGATTTTTGGTTAACCTTTTCTGTAAAGGGATGAGTCAACTTCTTTTGGAAGTAGACTTTGAACCACCTTAAGATAGGAGGTAAGGTTTATGTCCCCCTCCATGTACTTTTGCTTTTTATCTATAATAAGGCTTGGGGGTGCTCAACCCCTACCCTTCCAAGGGTAATTAAACTAAAAAAAACCCAAAATACCAAAACCCAAACATTAAACACTAAACCATAGATTTTAAACAGAAAATCCTAAACCACAAACCATACAACCTAAAAAATCCTAAAACCTAACCTTAACCCTAACCGCAATCCATAAAATCTAAAAAACACCTAAATGTTAACCCTAACCCTTACATTAACTCTAACCCTAACATTACCATAAACCCTAAACCCCAAGCCCAAAATACTAAAACACTAAAATTATCGATATTAAACCTCAAATCCTACACCCTAAACCCAAAAACCTAAAAAAAACAAAAACCCTAACCCTAACCCTAACCATAAACCATAAACCCAAAACCCTAAGCCCAAAATACTACAACCCAAACATTAAGTACTACCATAGATTTTAAATCCCAAATGCTAAACTCTGAACCATAAAAACCATTGATATTAAACCTCAAATCTTAAAGCCTAAAACTTAAAAAAAAAAAACTAACCCTAACCCTAACCCTAAATAATTAAAGTGAAACCGTAAGCCCAAAATACCAAAACCCAAACATTATATACTAAATCATAGATTTTAAATCTCAAATTGTAAACCCTAAACCATATAACCTAAAAAACAACTACACCCTAACCCTAACCCTAAACTCTAAACCCTATACCCTAAGTCCAAAAAAAAGTACAAATAAAACTCTAAGTCCAAATACAAAAATTCAAACTTCAAACACTAAAACAAATTTTTTAAACCTCAAATCCTAAACCACAAACCCTAAAACCTAGAAAAAAAACAAACCCTAACCATAACCGTAACACTAACCCTAACCCTAACCCTAATCTTAACCCTAACCTTATCCCTAAACCATTAATCGAAACCTCAAGCCCAAAATACCAAAACCCAAACATTAAACACTAAACTATAGATTTTAAACCAAAAAATCTAAACCCCTAAACCTTAAACCTAAAAAAACCCTAAACCCTAACCCTAACCCTATCCCTAACATGAACCCTAACCCTAACCCTATCCTTAACCCTATACCCTAAACCTAAAGCGTAAAATACAAAAACCCTAACATTAAACACTTAACCATAGATATTACAACTCAAATCTTTAACCACAAACCTTAAAACCTAAATAACAACCTAAACCCTAACTCTAACCCTAACACAAACCTTAACTCTAACTCTAAACCTAAACCATAAACCCAAAAACCCTAAGCCCAAAATATGAAAAATCCAAACATTAAATACTAAACCATAGATTTTAAACCACAAATCCTAAACTCTGAACCATAAAAAATTTTAAAAACTTACACCCAAACCCTAATACTAACCCTAAACCCGAACCCTAAACCCTAAACCCTATGTCCAAAAAAAAGTACAAAATAAACTGTAAGTCCAAAATATGAAAACTCAAACATTAAACACTAACCATATATTTTAAACCTCAAATCCTAAACCACAAACCCAAAAACCTTAAAAAACCTAAACCCTAACCAAACCCTAACCCAAACTCTAACTCGAACCTTAACCTTAATCGTAACCATACACCATTAACCCAAAACCCCAAGCCCAAAATACCAAAACCCCAACATTAAACACTAAACCATAGATTTTAAACCAAAATTCCTAAACCCCAAAACCTAAAATCTAAACAAAAAACCTAAATCCTAACCCTATCCCTATTCCTAACACGAACCCTTACCTTAACCCTATCCTTAATCCTAACCCTAAACCCAAAGTCCAAAATACCAAAACCTTAACATTAAACACTAAAACATAGATATTGCAACTCAAATCCTTAACCCTAAACCCTAAAACCTAAAAAATAACCAAAACCCTAACCCTAACCCTAACATTAACCCTAACACTAACTGTACCATAAACCCTAAACCCCAGCCGAAAATACCAAAACCCAAACATTAAAGACTAAACCATTTATATTAAACCTCAAATCCTAAACCGTAAACCCAAAAAACTAAAAAAAAAAACTAACCCTAACCCTAACCTTAAACCTAACCCTAACCCTAAACCATAAACCAAAAACCCTAAGCCTAAATTACCAAAACCCAAATATTAAATACTAAACCATAGATTTTAAACCTAAAATGCTAAACCCTGAACCATAAAACCTAAAAAACACCTACACCTTCACCCGAATCCAAACCCTCAACCCAAAACCCTAAACCCTAAGTCCAAAAAAAACCCTAAGTCCAAAATACAAAAACCCAAACATTAAACACTAAACCATAGATGTTAAATCTCAAATTCTAAACCACAAACCCTAAAACATAAAAAAAAACTAAATCCTAACCCTAATATTGGCCATATGCATGATAATGCCATGTGAAAATTAGCTGCTATTTCTAGTGTACATGTTCAGGGGGAGGCTGTCAATAGTGATATGAATCAATGGGATCAAAACCAAAAAAATGAAGCTAGAAATCTGGAGCGTAATCAACAGAAGGATCTTAGGGAAAACAGTGATCAAAACCTTTACCATAGAGAGTTTCCTAAAATCTCTAGCAACTTTGATAAACAAGTCCCACCAATAACTACTACCCAAAATGCTCCCAACCCAAAGACCAATGAGTCCAGCGATCCTAAGAATCTCCCAGCTAACAAACAAGAGCATGTCCCTGAACCAACTCCATATACATTCATCCAAACCTTGGCTTCAAGACTCAGGCACATCCATGTTGCTCAAAGCCCTACCATGTGTTTAAAATAACTCCCAGACAAACTACTAAACAGGGCCAACTTGGTGTAATTTTCGACATGAATGACTATATGCACATGCTAACAGTAGACTGCAAATTTATACTGGTTGGGAAGTTTAGTACTAATATGCCTATGGTTGAGTTGATCAGGAAGAGTTTTATCCAATAGACTCAATTGAGTGGAGGGGTCAACATTGCCCACTATAATGCTAAACATGTGTTCATTGACCTTCAGAATGAACTAGACTACAACACTATTTGGACACAACAAAGAATGAAAATTGAGGGTAAACTTATGAGGATACAAGCATGGACACCATTTTTTACCCCGGAAGAGGAAACACCTATTGTTAATGTATGGATTCTACTACCAAGATTACCTTGGCATTGTTATAAAAAACAATTCCTCACTTCTTTACTGGAATCAGTAGGTAAGGTTTTATACCTAGATATAGCTTTGATTAAAAGGTCAAGGTCTGGAATGGACAAGGTTAAGATGCAAATCGATTTGACTAAACCTAGACCTAGACATGTATGGATTGGGTTGCACAATGATGATAACACTATAGGCATGTGGCAGCCAGTGGAGTATGAAAATATTCCTCCTTACTGTGAGTACTCTAGACACCAGGGACATAACATTGATGAATGTCAATCCAGAATGAGGGATGAGGATTACAGACAGAGGAAGGAAAAAGAAAATGAGAAGAAAAACAAAAACAAAGAGAACCCAAACCTAAAAGAACAGAAAGACAGACAGGACAAACCAAAAGTGAGTAGAGAACAACAACAACAACACAGTAAAGAAATCAACAAGCAGAAACAAACAGCACAACAAAAAGAGGATGACTGGCAAATTCAAAGAAGGAAAAATATGAGACAACAGGAGCATGCAATTCAAAAGACAGTATGGAAACATACCTCAACTACAAATCAGACAGCAACAGAGAACCAACAGGCAGGTATACCTAATAACTTACACCAAAATATTTTTACTTACTTGGAAATGCAGGAAGAATACAATACAACAGGAGAGAAAACAAGTAGCAGGGAGCATATGGATGCAGAAACAGAAAACAGAGATATAATGGGAAACAATACAGGAAATCAAGGTATGACAATGCAAAAGGAAGACAGAAATAGAAACTCAGGTATCACAGCTGTAAAACCTAACTCTAATAATGTTTATGTGTCTGTGTATTTATTTCGTGAAGCTGATGGAGGAAGGGATGGGGGATGTCAGGAGATCCTTACTAACCTACAGGAAGGGGTGACCAAAGGGGGGAATTTGCCGCATGTTTTGCATGAGGGGGTACACAATGACCTCCATATTGACCTTAGAGCCACAACCAGTCCAAAAAGCAAGCAACAACAATCTAAAAAAGAACAGGTTCAACAACAGCCATCCAAACAACAAGACAAGGCTACAAAAAGCAAGGAAAATCAACATAAGGAAACAAATCACACAGGTCAGCAAAATTCAGTTTCTAAGGCAAAGGAAGTGGGCAACAATCCGAGTATAAGAATATAGGAAAACACTCCAAAAAGTAAGAATAAACCCAGTAAACAAAAAGGGGATGCTGCCAAAAGAATGATGAGTAAAGTGCAGAAAATTGAGGAAAATAAGGAACAGGAAAGAGAGAAGGAATCATGTAAATACTTCATTATGGTAAATAATGAACATAGCATGGATATTCCTCCATTACAAGCCCAGTACATGACTCATCCTCCCACAGAACCTCTAGATAAGAGACAACAGGAATGTCAACTCAACACTGTCCCACTTATTGATGATTATGAATTATATAGTTCTGAGGATTAGTTGGATGGAGAAAATCAATCAATACATGATCAAGAGGAGATGAGACCATTGAGGCATTAATTAGAGATTTTAGCCCACAAAATGATCAGACTATTGAGGATGAGATCCAACAGGTAACTCAGAATCAAGGACTATCTCCAAGGGGGGCTTCAACATAGCAAATTTCACTTCAAAAATGAAGATATCACCACTGTCACTGCTGGCAGACCAAATACAAAGTTATTCTCCTCAAGAACAACCCAATGATTAGTACAATTATATGGAATATGAGAGGAATCAACACCCAAGGTGTTGTGGAAAGACTCAAAATAATCAGGAAAATGCACCATATATCTATCATTACAATATTGGAACCATTTTCTGATAGTGTTAATGTTAAGAATTTCAAAATTCAATTGGCTCTGAAGAATGCTGCTAGCAACTATAATGGTAAAATCTGGGTTTTTTGGAATGGGGATGTTGACTGTGTCATCAGTGATGAGGATGAACAGCAAATCACCTGTGACTTTAATTATACTGAGGTTCAGAACAAGTTCACTATCACTTTTGTGTATGCAAAATGCAAAGATCACCTCCGAAGGCCTTTATAGGAAAAATTGCTTCAACAAGATAGTGGTAATGATAAACCATGGTGCACTGTTGGAGATTTTAATGTAATCACTTCAAGAGAGGAAAAAATGGGGGTGGGGGTGCCTTAACATGAAGAAGAGTTTTGAGTTTATATCTGTTATTGAAGCTTGTGGTCTTATAGGCTTAGGCTTTAGTGGACAGAAATTTACTTGGTGTAACAAGCGAGGCATTGCCCAAAGAATTTTGAAAAGATTGGACAGGGCTCTTGTTAATGATACTTGGCTTGAATCCATGCCACAAACTACCATCACTCACTTATCTTCTACAGGCTCGGATCACTGTCCTCTTCTGATGGAAATGGTATCAAAGGACTTTGATTATACCAAGTATTTTAAATTTCTTAACTGCTGGGTTGATAATCCTAATTTTATGACTACTGTGAAGCATGTTGGGAGAGGGATATATAAGGTAATGTGATGGCAATTTCATCAAAAACTCAAAAGACTGTGTAACACCTTGAGCACTTGGTCGAAGCAAGAATTTGGAGATATATTCTTACAAGTTAAGGAATATGAATAAAAGGCAAGAAGGGCCGAGGAGAACCTTATAATGGACAACAACTGAAACAAAAAGAACTCTACTTCATGAACTCAATGCCAAATATATTAAATTCCTGAAGCTAGAGGACTCTATCATGAAACAAAAAACTCAACTACATTGGTTCAAAGAAGGTGATACGAACTCCAAATATTTTCATTCTTTGATAAGAGGTACAAGAAGGAGGCTCTTTATTCACAAAATCATCAATGAAGATAGGGAGTGGTTACAAGGAGATGATATTATTGCTAAAGCTGCCTGCGATCATTTCCAACAAATCTTCACTGGTGAGGACAAAATTATCAATAATAATAAGTTTTGTTGTCAAGATCTCTCAATAGACTCAACAACAATCCTGACTTTCATGGTTTCTTTATGGAAAAGAGGGGGCCAATGGTGAATCACTTAAGTTTTGCTGATGATATCATTATGTTCTCTTCCGGAAGAACCAAGACTCTAAAACTCATCATGCAAACCCTGAAAGATTATGAAGATGCCTCTGGTCAACTGGTTAATGGAGACAAAAGCCACTTCATGATTCATTCAAATGCTTTTAACACCACAAGGGATAGAATTAAACGAATTATAGGCTTCAGACAGAAACAAGGTCCCATAACTTATCTAGGATGCCCACTTTTTGTGGGTAGACCTAGAATCATTTATTTTTCTGACCTTGTTAACAAAGTCATTTGCAGGATCACAGGGTGGAAAACTAAGCAGCTAAGTTATGGAGGCAAGGAAATTCTAATTAAACATGTACTGCAAACTCTCCCCATACATATTCTCTCAGAAACACCACCACCATCTACTATGCTTAAACAGATTCAAATGCTCATAGATGACTTCTTCTGGGGAAGTGAGAATGACAATCGAAAGTATTATTGGGCTTCCTGGATAAACATGAGTTTCCCATATGATGAAGGGGGGGTTGGTATGAGGAAGATTCTAGATGTGTGAAATAGCTTTTCAATATAAACAATGGAGGAACTTTTGGACCAAACACACATTATGGGGAGAATTCATGAGAGCAAAATATTTTCAGAAGTCTAATCCTAATTGTAAAAAAGGGGACACAAGAGACTCAATTACCTGGAAACACATGCTACAAATAAGGAAAAAGATGGAACAACACATACAGTGGAAACTCAACTCAAGATCTTGTTCTTTTTGGTGGCATAATTGGCTAGGTACTTGTTATCTAGCTCAATTTTCCACCAACAGTACAGTCGCGGATTTTTGGTGTGATGGCAGATGGAATTGGAACAAGTTAATACAGCAATCTTGTAGTTGCCAACTAGCAAACATCCTTACTATAGAGATACCTACTCAGAAACATCTTCCAGATCAAGCAATATGGACATTCAACAGTGATGGAAAATGTACATGCTCATCAGCATGGAACGAGATCAAGGAGAAAAAATCCAAAACCTTGTTCAATTCTTTTATTTGGCATAAGAGTATTCCTTTCAAAGCATCTTTCCTTGTTTGGAGAGCTTTGAAAGGAAAACTCCTAACTAATGATAAACTTATTACTTTTGGTAAAGAACCATCTTACTATTTTTGTTGTTCTAACAGGCAAGGATTGGACACAATAGAACACATTCTTAACAATGGGCAATTTGCAGCTTATGTGTGGCAGAGCCTGGCAGCTGTAGCTGGAATCACTCCAAATCATAGCTCCCTGTAGCACCTCCTCATACAATGGTGGAATACCAAACACAAAAATGGGGCACACAAGCTGCTCTTACAGGCCACACCTATCTTCATTTGTTGGAACCTGTGGAAGAACAGGTGTGCAAGCAGATATGGAGGAAAATCATCCAACATCAGTAAAGTCAAATATGCAATTTATAAGGATACCTATAGGCTATTTACAGTAACTTTCCCTCAAATTAAATGGCATTCAACTTGGAAAGGTTTAATTGAACTAGGGGAAGCTTGCACTCATGACACAAAAGTAACGATGGTGGCATGGAAAAAAACCTCCAGAACAGTGGATAAAAATTAATACGGATGGCAGTACGATTGACAATCCTGGTAATATTGGAGTAGGTGGAATCATAAGGGATCAAAATGGCAAAATGGTGATGGCATTTTCTTTTCCACTTGGAGTTGGTACAAACAACCAAGCTGAACTCGAAGTTGCTTTTTTCGGGTTGACTTGGGGGATGGAGCTGGGTTACAGGAAAATTCTACTAGAGGTAGATTCACAACTTCAAGTAGAATGGCTGGTACACAAGACAAACCTTAAATGGAATATAATGACACAGGTGGAAAAGCTACAATTCCTCATTAACCAAACTCAAGAATTCAAGTGTCAACATATATTTAGGGAAGATAATTTTGTGGCTGATTGACTATCTAATTTCAGCCACACAATCTCTACTTCTCAACTGTTTTTTGACAGTAAGCAGCTGCCATCAGAAGCCAGGGCATATTACCAGCAGGATACTGAGGAGATGCCAAGTTTCAGAAGGAAGAAAACTAAAAAGATTACTGAACCTCCTTAGACAGTGTACTACACATATTCAAGTTAGCTATAGTTCAAAATTATAGCTTCTTATAATAGGTTAGAATAGCATAGATTTATTGTATTTTTTTGAAAATGTAAAGGGAGAGTCTCCCTTGTTTATGTTTCCTAGATACTATGTACTGAGAGGAATCCTCTCTTCTAGCTGCTTAGTATTTTTGTTTCGCCTTTTTTGTAAGGGGAGGAGTTGACTTCCTTTTTCTGGAAAGTTGACTCTAAACCACCATGGGTTCGGAGGTTAGGTTTATGTTCCCCTCCTTGAATTATTTTTTAAATTAATTTTAAGGCCTAGGAGTGTTGCTCAGCCCCTACCCCTCCAAGGGTAATTAAAATAAAAAATAAAAAAGCCCAAAATACCAAAACCCAAACATTAATCACTAAACCATAGATTTTAAACCAAAAATCCTAAACCCCAAAACCTAAAACATAAAAAAAAAACTAAACCCTAACTCTAACCATATCCCTAACCCTAACCCTAACCCTAACCCTAAACCCTAAACCCTAAACCCTAAATCCAAAGCCCAGAATACCAAAACCCTAACATTAAACACTAAAAAATAGATATTACAACTTAAATCCTTAACCCCAAACCCTAAAACCTAAAAAACAACCTAAACCCTAACCCTAACCCTAACATTAAGCCTAAACCTAACTCTACCATAAACCCTAAACCCCAAGCCCAAAATATCAAAACCCAAACATTAAACACTAAACCATTGATATAACTGAAATCCTAAACCCTAAACACAAAAACCTAAAAAAAAAAACTAACCCTATTCTTAACCCTAACCCTAACCATAAACCATAAACCCGAAACCCTAAGCCCAAAATACCAAAACCCAAACATTAAATACTAAACCATAGTTTTTAGAACTCACATGCTAAACCCTAAACCCAAAGTCTAAAATACAAAAACCCTAACATTAAACACTAACCATAGATATTACAACTCAAATCCTTAACCCCAATCCCTAAAACCTAACAAAAACCCTAACCCTAACCCTAACCCTAACATTAACCCTTACCCTAACCCTATCATAAACCCTAAACCCCAAACCAAAAATACCAAAACCCAAGCATTAAACACTAAACCATTGATATCAAACCTCATATCCTAAACCCTAAACCCAAAAACCTAAAAAAACAAAACCCTAACCCTAACCTTAACCCTAACCCTAACCCTAAACCATAAACCCAAAACCCTAAGCCCAAAATACCAAACCCCAAACAGTAAATACTGAATCATAAATTTTAAACCTCAAATTCTAAACCTTGAACCATAAAACCAAAAAAAAAAAACCTACACCCTAACCCTAACTTTAACCCTAACCCTAAACCCTAAGTTCAAAAATAAAATGTCCATAAAAAAAAAAAACTAAGCTCATAATACAAAAGCCCAAACATTAAACACTAAACCATAGATTTTTAACCTCAAATCGTAAATCACAAACCCTAAAACCTAAAAAAATCTAAACCCTAAACCTAACCCTAAGCGAAACCCTAACCGTAACCTTAATCCAAACCCTAACTATAAACCAATAACCCGAAACCCCAAGCAAAAATACCAAAACCCAAACATTAAACACTAACCATAGATTTTAAACCAAAAATCCTAAACCCCAAAACCTAAAACCTTAAAAAAAACTAAACCCTAACCCTAACCCTATCCTTAACCATAATCCTAAACCATAACCCCTAAACCCTAATCCAAAGCCCAAAATACCAAACTCCTAACATTAAACACTAAACCATAGATATTACAACTCAAACCCTTAACCTCAAACCCTAAAACCTAAAAAAAAAAAAAACTAACCTATCCCTAACATTAACCCTACCCCTAACTCTACCATAAACCCTAAACCCCAAGCCCAAAATATCAAAACACAAACATTAAACACTAAACTATTGATATTAAACTCAAATCCTAAACCATATACCCAAAATCCTAAAAAAAACAAAACCCTAGCCCTATCCTTAACCATAACCCTAACCCTAAACCATAAACCCAAAACTGTAAGCCCAAAATACCAAAACGCAAACATTAAATACTAAACAATAGATTTTAACCTCAAATGCTAAACCCTGACCCATAAAACCTAAAAAAATCCTACATCCTAACCCTAATCCCTAAGTCAAAAAAAAAGTCCAAAAGAAAACCCTGAGTCCAAAATACGTAAACCCAAACATTAAACACTAAACAATAGATTTTAAACCTTAAATCCTAATCCACTCTAAAACCTAAAACAAAAATCCTAACCCTAACTCTAACCTTAACCCCAACCCTAACCCTAACCATTAACCCAAAACCCCAACCCAAAATACAAAAACCCAAACATTAAACACTAAACCAAAGATTTTAAACCAAAAATCATAAATCCCAAAACCTTAAACCTAACAAAAAACCTAAACCCTATCCCTAACCCTAACCCTAAACCTATCCTTAACCCTAACCCTACCCTTAACCCTAACCCTAAACCCTAAACCCTAAACCCTAAACCCAAAGCCCAAAATACCAAAACCCTAAATTTAGTTAACTTGACTAATTGATACAATTTTCAATAATTGGAATGGATAGTGAACCACCAGATCCAGGACAAACAAAGTGTACTTTGAATCGCCAATCTCTACAGGTGGAATAAAGCTTAGAATTATCTTCCAAATCCTCAAAGTTGAGGGAAGAGACGGTCCACACTGCTTCTGAAAAGGAATTAGAAGGAACAAGTACAAAGTTATTCATGGATTAATTGTAATAGAGGTATGGTGGAAACGATCGAGTGTAAAAGGCTCAACAAAGGCGTACATCGCCCCAAATTCTCGATCAAAGTATCTCTCAAGATGAGGGAATTCGAAAGGAAACTAGTACTGGGATTTCTTCCCCTGTTCTTGATGTACGTTTCACCAAAAAATTGAAGTATTCTGATGGTCGATTTGTAGAAGGAATTTCTGGTGTAGGCATCAGAGCTCCAGCGACAAGTTTTGCTCAAGGAAATCATACTCATGGTTTAACGATTAAGGTTACAATCACTCAATAAAAAAATGATCCTTCAAACAGAGGTAAAGATGGGATGCAAGATTGTCAAGAAATTTCAAGTTCTTCCTCTGGTTCAGAATACAATCAAGGAATGAGGATCGACAACCTGCTTATAGGGAATAGCTTAATCATCCACCAATCAATAAACCAACTGGAGAAATCGACTATAGATGCTTTTGAAAAAACACGTACTCAAGGTAAGGAACAACCAACTAATCCTAATTCGGTTCATGTTTTGACTATTTTTGCTAGTAATAACAAAGATACTGGTAGTTTTGGGGATCAAAGTCAAGAAACTAGGAGGACAGTTCAGCTAGTAGATCATAATAATTTGGCTTATCAATCTAATTTCCCTAAGATCTCTAGTAATTTTTATTGAATTGCTCCTAAGAATGCTAATGAGAAAACTGATTATCCTAGTGGCAACCATGCTAATACTGCTAATATTGCTAATTTTCCAAAAAAAGATCATATTCCAAAACCAGCCCCTTATACTGTAATTCAAACATATGCTGATAGACTTAGGTTTAACAAATGCAAGAGTGAAATTCCTGTCAAATTAATGGAGCTTGAAATTACAACTAAACAAGGGCTTCCGACAGTATTATATGTAAAAGAGGAAATAATTAAAGACTTAGTTGCTGCATGTAAATTTACCCTTATTGGAAAATTTGTCAATACTATGCCTAGAGTGGAATTGATTAGGAAGAATTTTATTTTACAAACTCAATTATTGGGGGGAGTGAAAATCGCACATTTCAACTCTAGACATGTCTACATTGATCTCAGTAATAAATTAGACTATAATATGGTTTGGACTAAACAACGCATGACAATAGATTGGCAGGTTATGAGAATACAAGCATGGACCCCTAATTTCAAAGCGGCGGAAGAAACACCATTAGTACCCATTTGGATTTCCCTTCCGGAATTGCCTTGGCACTGTTATAATAAGGAGTTTATGACTGGATTGCTTTCACCTATTGGGAGGGTTTTATGTTTAGATTCTGCGTCTATTAACAAAACTAGAGTAGTCAAGCTAGAGTTAAGGTTCCAGTCAATCTTACACAAACTAGACCCCCTCATATTTGGATGGAATTGCCTGACTATTGTTTTTATTGTAAACATCAAGGTCATAGAGAAGTAGATTGTATCATAAAACAAAGAGATGAAGATAATAAAAAAACAAAAGATCTGGAAAAAAATAAAAAAAAGACAATGTTTCTCGAGAATATCAGGTTGGTGACAATCAGAAGGTAGGGAGGAAGGAGGCAGAATTCACTCGACTGTCTTAACAAAGGGATCAAGATCAAAGAACTAGACAACAAGATGAACAATGGCAAACTGAAAGAAAAAGGAATAACAATCACCAACAACCTCAAGATGGAGCAGTCAGGCAACCAGTTTAGCAACATATTCATCAGGAAGGTTTGGATTCTATTCCTATCAAAAATACTTATATGGATTTGACTATGCAGGAAACTACACCTATTGTTCAGGAGATAGAAAGAAATATTGTTTCACCGATAGAGAACAGAGCTCAAGATGATCCCAAGACTCATATACAACAACAAAAACAGAGCAGAAATGAAGGTATCACCATCACTACAACTTTAAGAGAACAAAATAAAAATCAACAAAGGAAGGAAGTAAATGTTCACAGACAGGTACTTACTACACCTAGACAATGGGAAGTCACTAATCTTGACAATACATGTGTAACATGTGATGAATCTGTAGCCCCAATCCCTGTATCCCCTAATAGATATGTTGATGTTATTGATAATGTTGGAGTAGTTGTTGAAGGTGAAGATGGAAGGGTGCAGGAGAAAACTCTTTTCATGAAGGAAGGGGTCTCCAAGGGTAAAGGGAAAATGGATTGATATGATAAGGGTTGTGACACTGGTCAACAAATTATAACAAATGATAAGGAACATCCTGATAAACTTAATGATAAGTCTAAGGCTAGGTTAAGTAAAAAGAACAGAGAAGCCATTAAAAAACAACAATTAAAAGAAAAATTGCATGCTTCTCATTCTCAAGTTCAACAAGGGAAAGAAGATAATTTTGATGAATATGGTGCTCCTGATTCTGAGGATGAGTATGATGAGGATACTCAATCCTTAGAATATAAGAATGCTATAGAGGAGGAAACAAGTAAAAAAGGGAAACATCATTTGAGACCAAATTTTCACAGTGACTATCCGAATGAAATCAAGTATATTACTGGAAAGCAGGGTTTTTCACCTAGGGGAAGGAAAGAAACTAGGACTCTAAATAGTACTACCACTAGTAGACCAAATACTAGAGCTAGGAGTAGAGGTGTTTGATGTTTAAAGCTATTTGTTGGAATGCTATGAGAATAAACACCCATGGTTCTCTTGAAAGAATGCAATCTCTTAAAAATGTATAATTTTTCTATGATAGCTATTTTATAACCATTTTCAAATCAAACTCATCTTAACTCTTGTCGACTTCAATTACAAATGGACAGTGCTCATAGTAATTCTAATAACAAAATCTATTTTTTTTAATAATGATGTGGATTGTACTGTTTTGGAGGTACATGAACAACAGATTACTTTTGAAATTAAATATGTGGAATGTGCTGAATTTTTTTATCACTTATGTTTATGCTAAGTGTAAGGATCATTTGAGGAGGCTATTATGGGACAAAACACTATATTGTTTTTGAAATTAGTTAATCTTGGTGCATTATAGGAGACTTTAATGTTATATCTTCTACTAATGAGAAGTTAGGAGGTAGAGAGTATAATATGAACAAAATCATTGAATTTATTAGTGTAATTGAGGCATGAGGTCAAGTTGATATTGGTTATTGTGGTCATCCTTATACTTGGTGTAATCAAAGATCTGAGGATGCTAGAATATGGAAAAGACTAATAGGGAATTGGTGAATGATAATTGGTTGGAGTTGCTATATCAAACTACTTTAACTCATCTTCCACCAGTAGATTCTGATCATAGTCCTTTATTGTTGGAAATGTATAATAGACGGGAACACCATATTTAATATTTCAAATTCCTTAACTGTTGGGTTGATAATCCTACTTTCATGCTTTCTGTGGAAGAGTGTTGGAAAAGAACAGTGTCAGGCAATCCTATGTGGGATTTACATACAAAAATCAAAAGATTAACCTCTACATTAAGTGCTTGGTCAAAGAATGAATATGGGGATATTTTTGCTAAAGTCAAGGAATATGAAGAGTTGGTGAGAAAAGCTGAAAATGAAATAATTAGTAAAAATACTGATGTTAATAGAGCTAAATTACATGATATCAATGCACACTATATAAAATATCTTAAATTGGAATATGCAATTATACAACAAAAAACTCAGATTCATTGGTTGAAAGAAGGAGATGCCAATACTAAATATTTTCATAGTGTAATGAGAGGAAAAAGGAGGAAAATTCTTATACATAAAATTTGTAATGAAAATGGAGAGTAGGTGCAAGGTGATGACAATATAGCTAATGAAGCTTGTAAGTATTACCAAAATATCTTCACTGGAAAAACAGATAAAATTAGTGAAGAGACTTTGCATTGTATTCAAAGGATGGTTACCCAAGAACAAAATACTACTTCACAAAGAATGCCTACTATGCAGGAACTGAAAGGAGTATTTTTGGGAATGAATCCTAATTCATCTCCTGGACCGGATGGTATAGGTGGTAAATTCTATCAGTGCTGTTTTGATATTATTAAAGATGACTTATTGGCTGCAGTTCAGTCTTTTTTCCTTGGACAAATCATGCCTAAACGTATGACTCATGCTTGTCTTATACTTCTTCCTAAAGTAAATGATCCTAATAAACTTAATGAGTTTAAACCCATTAGCCTTAGCAATTTTTCCAATAAAATCATATATAATATTTTTAGTAGCAGATTAGGTCCTATATTGCCACAACTTATTTCAGACAACCAATCTGGTTTTGTAAAAGGAAGAAATATATCTGAAAACATTATGTTAGCTCAAGAGATTAATCATGGTATTAAACTTCCTAATGAAGGTGATAATGTGGTAATTAAGCTTGACATGGCTAAAGCGTATGATAGAGTATCGTGGTCTTATACATGTTTAGTATTAAGGAGAATTGCCTTTGGGGAAATATTCATAGATAGAGTTTGGAGGATTATGAGTAATAATTGGTATTCTATTGTCATTAATATCAAAAGACATTTTTTTTTCATTCTACTAGAGGTCTTAAGTAAGGGGATCCCTTGTCACCGGCTCTTTTTATTTCAGGGGATGAAGTTTTATCTAGACAACTCAATATGTTACATGATGATCATTTTTACAAAGGATTCCACATGGAAAGTAGAGACCCTCAGATTAATCATTTGAGTTTTGCGGATGATATCATTATCTTTACTTCTGCTACAAGATATTCATTGAAGCTTATTATGAAAACTATAGCAAAATATGAAGAAGTTTCGGATCAGCTTTTAAATAAAAGTAAAAGTATGTTCATGGTAACTACTAATACGGTTGTTGATATTATTCAGCTCATTAAGGAAGAAACTGGTTTTAATAAAAAGGAAAGCCCTATTACTTATTTAGGTTGTCCATTATATATTGCGAGGCAAAAGATTATAGACTATTCTGATCTTGTAGATAAAGTCATAAAAATAATCACAGGCTGGCAATCTAAAATACTACGTTTTTGGGGTAAAGTCACTCTAGTGAAGCATGTGTTACAATCTATCCTTATATATATATCCATATCTCCTCCTAAAACCCCTTAAATACTTAAAAAGTGTCACATCTGACTTCTTTTGGGGTAGAGATAAAGTGAAGAAAAATTTTCATTGGGCGTCTTGGGAAACCTTAGGATACCTTACTGATGAAGGAGGAATTGGGGTGAGGTTATTAGAAGACATTTGCACTGCTTTCCAATACAAATAGTTGTGGGAGTTTTGAACAAAAAACACTCTTTGGGGTCAATTTTTAAAAGCCAAGTATTGTCAACGATCAAACATAGTGTCTAAAAAATGGGACACAGGGCAGTCAATTATGTGAAGATACCTTACTAAGAATAGACTATAAATAGAAACATATATTAGTTTGACATACATTACGACAATTGTAGTTTCTGATGGGATAATTGGCTTTGTGATGGAGCCTCAGCTAAATATTGTGATCATATGTCTACTCTAAATAATATCCAAGTATCTCATTCATAGAAGATAGTAAATGGAAGGAGAGGGAAGTAACACAACATGCACCCTCTTTGATGGTTTCTATTATTCTTATTACTCCCATTCAAAATAAGGTAGGAGTTTCAGATGTACAAAACTGGGATCCAGCTGAAGATGGCAAGTTTATTGTATCTACTGCCTGGGAAATTATAAGGAAAAAACAACCTAAAGATCCTATTAACAAGTTTATTTGGCATAAGAATTTATTTGGAGAGCTTTGAGGGGCAAATTACCAACCAATGAAAATCTTATCACGTTTAGGAAAGAAGCCAGTAACTATTACTGTTGTTATAGACCAGGGAAAGATGAAATCGAACATATACTGTTGACTGGAAATTTAGCAAAGCATGTTTGGAAATTCATGCAGCTTTGATGGTAACAACTCATACCAGCACGACCTTGAGGAGTCTGTTAATGCATTGGCGAAGTATACCATATCGCAATGAGGTACAAAAATTTTTAATTCAAGTTTTACCTAATCTTATTTGTTGGAATTTGTGGAAAAACAGGTGTGCGGTGAAATATGGAGGCAAAACTTCCAGTTTAACACGAGTTCAACATTCTATCTTTAAAGAAATACTTCACACGCTCATCACAACATTCTCTAATACTCAATGGCCTTATGATTGGAAAAACTAGATTAAGATGATTGATCAATGTACGCAGCAGTACAAAGTATCAGTGGTGCAATGGGAAAAACCTCCATCAGGCATCTACAAATTAAACACTGATGGAAGTGCAATACAAAACCCAAGTAAGATCGGGGGTGGTAGAATTCTGATGAATTATTTAGGTAATATGATATATGCCAATGCTATTCCACTTGGTTTTGGTACTAAGAATAATGCAGAGATTAAGGCAGCATTACATGGACTAGACTGGTGTGAACAACATGGTTATAAAAGCATTCTTTTGCAAGTCGATTCAGAGCTGTTGAGCAAATGGATTAATCAAACAAGTATCATACCATGGAGAAACAGGCGAGATATTCAAGTTCTTAAAGATATTATTAGTAACTTTGAAAGTTTCTCATGTAGACATATATACAGAGTGGCCAATAGTACGGCTGATTTGCTATCAAAATGGAGTCATAGAAGGATATAATTCAACATTTTTACACTCATAACAACTAATTGGAGCAATCAAAGGAAGCTATTTGTTGGAGAAGATTGGAGTGCAAAGTTTTAGAAGGAAATGACTCAAAAGGATCGAACATCCACCTTAAGTCTCATATCACTGTCTAATTGTACTTAAGCATTCTTACAAGTTTATTGCATATATTATTTTGAATCTATTCAAATAATGTGGTAGTTAGTTAGAATAGGACTACTTTTAATTCTATCAAAATGTAATGGGAGAGTCTCCCTCACTTATTGTATTCTAGACAGTTATTAGAATAAAATTTGATCATTTTGTAAGGGTAAGTTTACTAACTTTAGTAAGTAGGTCAAAACTTCACCCACCATAGGTTGGGGGTAAGGTAAAGACCCGCTTTTGGTACATATTTTTATTATGAAATGATAAGGACTTGGGGTGTTTCTTAGCCCCAGACCAACCACAAGGGTCGTTCAAATTAAAGAAAAACACAAAATACCAAAACCCTAACATTAAACACTAAACCATAGATAATACAACTCAAATCCTTAACCCCAAACCCTAAAACCTAAAAAACAACGTAACCCCTAACCCTAACCCTAACATTAACCCTAACCCTAACCTACCATAAACCCTAAACCCCGAGCCCAAAAATACCAAAACTAAATATTAAACACTGAATCATTGATATTAAACCTCAAATCCTAAACCCTAAACCGAATAACCTAAACAAACCAAAACCCTAACCCTAAACCATAAACACGAAACCCTAAGCCCAAAATATAAAAACCCAAACAATAAATACTAAACCATAGATTTTATAGCACAAATGCTAAACCCTGAACCATAAAACCTAAAAACAAAACTTACCCCCTAACCCTAACCATAACCCTCACCCCTAACCTTAAACCGTAAACCCTAAGTCCAAAAAAAAACTTAATCAAAAATACGAAAACCAAATCATTAAACTCTAAACCATAGATTTTAAACCTCAAATCCTAAACCAGAAACCCTAAAACCTAAAATAGACCTAAACCCTAACCCAAACCCTAACCCTAACCTTAACCCTAACCCTAACCCTAAGCAATTAATCCAAAACCCCAAGCCCAAAATACCAAAACCCAAACATTAAACACTAAACAATGTATTTTAAACAGAAAATCCCAAACCCTACACCTAAAACCTAAAAAAAACCTAAACCCTAACCCTAACCCTATCCCTAACACGAACCCTAACCCTAATCCTAATCCTATCCTTAACACTAACCCTAAACCCTACACCCTAAACCAAAAACCCAAAATACCAAAACCCTAACATTAAACACTAAACCAAAGATATTACAACTCAAATCCTGAACCCCAAACCCTAAAACCTTTAAAAAAAACTAAACCCTAACCCAACCCATTCATTAAACACTAAACCATTGATATTAAACCTCAAATCCTAAACCCTAAACCCAAAAACCTAAAAAAAACCAAAACCCTAACCCTAACTCGAACCCTAACCATAAATCTAAAACTCTAAGCCCAAATTACCAAAACACAAACATAAAATACTAAACCATAGATTTTAAACCTCGAATGCAAAACCCAAATTTAAAAAACATACACCCTAACCCATAATCCTAACCGTAACCCTAAACCCTAAACTCTAAACTCTAAGTGCAAACAAATCCAAAAGAAAAGTCCAAAAAAAAACCGTAAGTCCAAAATACGAAAACCCAAAAATCAAAACACTAAGCCATAGATATTACAACTCAAATCCTTAACCCCAAACCCTAAAACATAAAAAAAATACTTAACCCTAACCATAACCTTAACATTAGCCCTAACCCTAACCCTACCATAAACCCAAAACCCCAAGCCCAAAATACCAAAACCGAAACATTAAACACTAAACCAATTAAACCTCAAATCCAAAACCCTAAACCCAAACACCTAAAAAAAAACCAAAATCGTAACCCTAACATTAACCCTAACCCTAACCCTAAACCCTAACTCTAAAACCCTAAGCCCAAAATACCAAACCGCAAACATTAAATAGTGAATCATAGATTTTAACCCTCAAATGCTAAACCTTCAACCATAAAACCTAAAAAAAACCTAACCCCTAACACAAACCCTAAACCTAACCCTAAACCCTAAACCCTAAACCCTAAGTCCAAAAGAAAAAAAACCCTAAGTTGATAATACGAAAACCCAAACATTAACCACTAAATCATAGATTTTATATCTCAAATCCTAAACTACAAACCCTATAACCTAAAAAAAAACTAAACCATAACCCTGACCCTAACCCTAACCTTAATTCTAACCCTAACAGTAAACCATTAACCCAAAACTCCAAGCCCAAAATACAAAAACCCAAAATATAAATACTAAATCATAGATTTTAAACCAATAATCCTAAACCCCAAAACCTAAAACCTAAAAAACCCTAATATGAACCCCAAACCTTACCCTATTGTTAACCCTAACCCTAAACCCAAATCTCAAAATAACAAAACCCTAGTATTAAACACTAAACCATAGATATTACAACTCAAATCCTTAACCCCAAACCCTAAAACCGACAAAACAACCTAAATCCTAACCCCAACCCTAACATTATTCCAAACCCTAACCCTACCATAAACCCTAAACCCCATGCCAAAAATACCAAAACACAAACATTAAACACTAAACAATTGATATTAAATCTCAAATCCTAAACCCTAAACCCAAAACCCTAAAAAAAAAAAACTAACCCTAATCCTAAGCCATAAACCCGACAACCTAAGCCCAAAATACCGAAACCCAAACATTAAATACTAAACCATAGATTTTAAACCTCAAATGCTAAACCCTCAACCATAAAACCAAAACATAAACCTACACCCTAACCCTAATCCTAAATCTAACCTTAACCCTAACCCTAAACCCTAAACCCTTAACCCAAACTCCAAAAACAAAACTAAGTCAAAAATATGAAAACCCAAACATTAAATACTAAAGCATAGATTTTAAACCTCAAATCCTAAACCACAAACCCTAAAACCTTAAAAAACTAAACACTAACCCTAACCCTAAACCAAACCCAAACCCTAAACTTAACCTTAACCCTAACCCTAACCCTGAATCATTAACCCGAAACCCAAGCCCAAAATACTAGAATCACTTCCTCACTTTCTAATTTTTTTCTATATATAAGAAATCTCTCTAGAATTTCCTCTCTAGGAGAATACATGAAGCAGCTCTCTTTAACGTTGTACGGCTATTTGACAAGAGCCTAAGTAACTACCAACTTGGCCAAAATGGCAGCACAACCGTCGGGACGGCCAGTCCCGTAAAATCCTAAAACTGAACTAGGTGAACTAGAGCCTACCATTTTTTTCATGATGTTCTAATGTCCTAAATAAATCTATTATATTGTATTGAGGAAGTATCTAAGAGTTTAGGTGCATTGGAATTCAAACTTCAAGGGACGACCAAGACGTTCGACGACTAAGTCACCTATGTGCCTTATATGTGGTTCTATGTGTTTATGTGCGATTCATGATGTTGTGAAGTCCTTAAATGAGTTAAAATTATGTATAAAGTTAGTGCATCAAGTTTTGAGAAGTTTGGAGGTCAAACGTCCATGATATTCGAAAGATGTGCCTTGAAATGACCTTGTGTGTCTAGGCATCTTTCGTTGAGTTTTACGTGTTAGTTTTGGGTAAAATTCATGTGAGAGGTCCTAAACTCATATACGAGCATTTTTGGGTTGTAAACGTCCGGGTAACAATCCCCAATGACCATCCAAGGGTCCTTGAGGAAGGACCCAAGTTGATGCCTAAAACTGCCTAGAGAGTCCCAACCAACGGAGGCAATCCACGCCCAGTGGGTCCGTCGACGCCCCATTTGTGGAATGTCGTAGTTTTGGACTTAGACTAGGGAGATAATATCCCATTTTCTAGTCTCTGAACCCATTGACGGAGGACAGGACGGTTCGTGTGTGGACTGACGTCCCATCGATGGGAACTGTGTTCTGCGCAAGTGTACTGTTAAGTTGAGGGGTGATGTTGTATTTCACACCACTTCCAAATAGAATTTTTGGAAGTTCCAAAGGGGTCTTTTGGGTATTTTAAATGTGTATTTAAGTCTTGAACATTTAGAAGATTTCATTCTTCAAAATCAAAACCCCAAAATCCCTTAGAAATTCCCTAAGACTCCATTAAAGCTAAAACTCAAGGAAGAGCTTGAGTTGGTGATTTCAGTGGAGATTATTCATCAAATTGGAGTATTAGATTCATTTAGGTATGGTTTTTTATCGTTGAAACTCGTTTCATCACGGAGCCCATTTTTCAAAGATGTTTTCTAAAGTTTTCAAAGTTGAACTAGACCGATTTCATGGTCTACCATGGGTTCTTGCATTAAAGGTTTTTAATTATTGTTTAGTGATTAAATTTTTGTTATTAAGATTATTTTAACTTAATTAAACTATGAACCCATGTAATTGATGAACCCTAGTTTTGACTAATTTATGGGTTACTTGATATTAGTCTAATGTTTATGAATTAATGTATAGTTTCTTATGGGCTTTCTAATGATGTAAGAATTGTATTCAATTGATATATAATTGGTATTATATTGATAAATCTATACTGAATTGGATTAGATTCATTTAGTATTTTAGTTTATGTATTGAATTGATGTTCATGGCCATGGGTAAGGGCCTTATGATATTAAATTGGATGATTTCGTATTGGATTGAAGTGTTGATGATGGAGTGGTGGTACTCTACCCTATTTTGATTTATTTAATGTTAATTAGACTTCAATTATGTTGTGATTGGTTTGGTCCACATATGGTGGCGGTGTTATGTGAATTGATGTGGCCTTGTCGGCGTTATTTTAAGTATTATGGTGATCATGGCCATGTCGGTAACTACTTGAAGTATTATATTGATTTGTGTATTTGATTATGTGAAGTATTATCATATCTACCTATATGTGAAGTAATGTGAAAGTGTGTATTATTCTATTGATGCTATTTAGGTGATCATGTTAGACTAGTAACTATGTGTTGTGTGTAGTCTTAGAGTCGAATGCATGATTGTTCCTACTTGGCTAGGTGAAGTCTATAATGGTGATATATTAGTGTATAGGGTGACTTAATGATGATAATGGTTGTCCTTATGTGCTTCTAGAAGAACATGTAATATTTACTAAAGTGAAGTAGGTTGTGTCTTGTTTAGGTAGACATGTGTCCCTTACTTGATGCTTGTATATGTGATATCTTAACTTAGGAAGCTAAAGCGTCTTAATCTTGAAAGATTGAGTGATGTGAGACCTTGAATGATGATAAGAGGGTCCCTTATGTGAAACCTTGAACCTAGAAGGTAAGGTCATGAAACTTGATGTCGAAAGTCATAATGGTATCCTTCATGTAATGTAATGATGGACTTAAGTTTGATTGGCTGCAACGGCATCATATCAATCCTTAGGAAAGTCATTATGAACTTCTTGTAGCCATAGGAAGGTATCCCTAGAGGACCTCTTTGGTAGGGTAAATGTGATTGGGTTATGAATATGATGTAAGACCCTATGTATGAACCTTAATGTGATGTACTCTATGATAATGAAGGATAGCACCGAGTGAGTATGGCAAGGGAAGTAGTTTTCGTTAAAGTATGAGGCTAGAATACAAAGAAGCCCTTTATATTCCTTAGCCATGTGCCTACATGAGATGTGTTCAATTTCTACCATTGGAAAGTAGAACAACATCATCGGAGTAGGATAAAACTCCGGATTCTATGTTTTTCTACCATGGTGTATGTCGGTTATTGCCTATATTCATAATATGGGATACCTTTAGCATTAGAGAAGCTATATGAGTTTTAGGTGGTGGTATGGGACACTATCTAGACATTGCACAATAGGCTTTGAAGGTGTTAGTAAGAGTCCCTAGGTATTCTCCAAGACCATTACTTGAATGTCCTTTATGTGATGAATGTGTCTTAATGAACTAATGAGATAATGACTTAATGATAGGTAGTATGTAAATGAAAGAGTACCTAATGTAAAGTGACTTAAGGATTCCTTATCTAAAGTGTGAAGAGGGCATATGATGATCTCTTCATGTATTATCTATGGAAGTCTTGAGAATAACTCTAGTTAGGGAAGTTGGTTGTTATGTTTGACATGATCTAAACTTAGGAAGTCTTAAGGATTTTTTAGGTAAACTTGAAGAGGGTGTATGGGCGTTCGCTTCTGGGAGTACTTAAGTAAGTATTTTGATAACCTTTGTAGGGGAGATTGTCATATTGTTTAAGTCTTGTATGTTGTTGTATTGTAGGTGTGTATGTGTCTCATTATGAGTATCCTAGAGAATTGTTTAGACACATTTAGAGAGGGTGTATGGGCGGTCTCTCTTTATGTAACTTAAGTGAACCTTAGGATAGATTTTAGTGAGAAAACTACATGCTATGAAGTATTAAAAGGGAAGGAAGAGCACTTCACTGTAACAGTGAAGCAATTCACTGCACAGTGAATATGGGTTACTGTAAAGTGGATTTTTAAATGGTGATATTTGGTTTAAATGTTTTCTATGTGATTCTAAGTTGATAAATATTGTTCTTATGATGATATTATGATATTTAAATGAAAAGATTCATATTTCCAATAAATGTCCGTTTTCATGATTTTTAAACATAATGTCATACTTAGTACATGTGGTTATACTAATCCATGCTTTCATCTATATATATAGTTCTTGGTAGGTGAGGAGCATTTGGGAAGCAACACTTGGACCATAGCATCGTTCAAGAGAAGTTGAAGTATGTCCTCATTTGACTCGAGGGCATATATGTCTTTTATGTTTCTTTTATGAAGTATTGTAATAAACTAAGTAGTACTATGTTTTCTAATTCGTATGGGCCGTGTCCCAAGTACTCTTGTGTCTAAGATGATGATATTGAGACTTAGTATTTCCTATTACTTTTATATTGAAGTGTTTTTAAAGACTATGATATATTTTGTGAAAAGTTTTAATTCTGCACTACTTTTCACTATGTATATGCAATGAATTATATGAAAGGGCTTGTATAAGACCTCCGAGAGGTCGAGTACGCCGGTTACAATCCGAGATGGTGCCCTAACTTCTAGGGTGTGGTCTTGGGATGGGACAAGTCCGGACAGCAGACCTGTCCCTTATGCGCGAGGAAGAAACGAACATATCCCAACAAGAAATACTGCAAAGCTCCGCCCATAGCTCTTCAAATCTGCAATCGAATGAAGTGATGAACAGGGCAGGTTCTGTAAGAGAGTTGTAAGGGTTAAATGATTTTATTTCCCCATATTATAATGGAGTTAGTCGTCGATAGGTGAATGGGGATTAGAATTTATCTAAGGAAGAGCTATCTACTATCCAATTTCCAAGGAATTCCACAGCCCCAATTGAAAATCCCCCAATCGCGACTCATCAGGAAATCCGCTCAGAATCGCCATTGTTTAATGCTCAAGGTCGAGTAAGATCGGAGAAAGTTCGTGGGGAGTAATGTCTGGGGATTATGCCCCAAAACTGAGGGAACATCTCACAGCAATGTCAGCAGGTTTGAAGGATCTAAACATCGACGCGCAAAAACTATACATATCCTCTGAAACTCAAGTGAAAGGAAATGAAATCCCAGATCGCATTAAAAATTTGAAAACTCCAACTTTCTCTTTTGGGATTGACCCCATGACTTTCAAACACAACTCCACTATCAGACGTCCAAGTTTAAGCGAAAAACACCTCAAACTGCAACAAAACATAGTAAGCATCGTAATTCGAATGAATATTATACTAACTTACCCATGCAAGTTATTCAAGCACACAACACATGTACAAGGGAGAAACAACAAAAGGAAAATAATGAACACAGGCAAGGAGAACGACCTCAGAACACGATTCAAAAGGGGGAGGAAAATCATCAAGTCAATAGTAAGGGATATTCACAACAACTACAAGGCTAAAATAGAGAGAAACATCATGGAAAAAATCAAACTTGACAATCAAAGGATAAACAACACCACCAACCTCCTAACAATACAAATTTCGTCAAAAAATAGTCATGTAACAATTATCCTAAGGTCACTAATAATTTTGAACATTAGAACAAGAATCAGCGGATTAATTCTCATCCTAATAACACCAAAAAAGAGTCCAACTCGAAACCGTCTCTATACACAGTGATACAAACTTATGCTTCTAAGCTTAGGCAAAATCATGCCAAAACTAAGAACCATGTCAAATTAAATCCACCAGTGGTAACAACCAAGCAAGGTTTACCAGCTGTTTTGTTTAGGAAAGAGGAAATTTTGGGTCCTTTAGCTGATACTTGCAAGTATACTCTCATTGCCAAATTTACCAATACTATGCCTAAAATGGAAATCCTTAGGAAGAGATTCATTGTGCAAACTCAGCTGTCGTGGGAGGGGGGAGCGTTTAAAATTGCACATTTTAACTCGAGACATGTTTACATAGACTTGGATAATGAGCTTGATTACAATGCGGTTTGGTCGAAGCAAAGGATGAGTATAGCAGGACAACTCATGAGGATACAAGCTTGGACACCTTTCTTTAAATCTGATATTGAGACCCGTATAGTGCTAGTGTGGGTGTCACTGCCTGAAATACCTTGGCACTTGTACAATATGGACTATGTTATTGTGGGGAAAGTTCAATATCTGGATCCAACATCTATACAAAAAACGTCGGGTAGTCAAGCCAGAGTCAAGATCCAAATTGATCTTACTAAGGAAAGGCTACCCCATGTTTGGTTAGGATATTTGGATGAGGAAATCACTGAAGGTAAATAGCAAAAGGTAGAGTATGAGGAGATACTGGAATATTGTTTTCACTGCCGACATCAAGGACATCTAGAGGATGAGTGTACCATCAAACAAAGAGAGGAAGATCAGAGAAAAAGAAAAGACACACTAGTCGGACAAAGGGATAGAAATACAAAGACAAAGGAAACAAAGAAAATCAACAAGACACTCACAGAGGAAAGGAAATAAGAGAGGAACCAGCACAAACCAGTCCTAGATTCCAAAAGGAACAACAATATGGAAGAAAATCAAAAGAAGAACAATGGAAAACACATAAGGGAAGGAGTAACACTCAACGGGCAGCAAAGAAAAGATCCCATCAAAACATGGAGCAGCAAACCACCACTCGACCAGTTATGACACCAATTCCCACTCATAAGAATTTTATTGATCTTAAAACACAGGAACATAACAACAATGTCAATGGGGAGGGAACTTCTTAACCAAGGAACAAAACAAATACCACTACAAAGATGTCCCAGAACCAAAAGCTTGGACTTTGTTACAAGCTTTGGTCGAAGAAAAGGATGAGTATAGTAGGACAACTCAATAGGATACAAGCTTGGACACCATTCTTCAAATGTGATATTGAGACCCGAATAGTGCTAGTATGGGTGTCACTGCCTGAACTACCTTGGAACTTGTACAATATTGACTATGTTACTGTGGGGAAAGTTCTATATATGGATCCGCATCTATACAAAAAACGAGCGGAATTCAAGCCAGAGTCAAGATCCAAATTGATCTTACTAAGGAAAGACTGTAAGACCCCAAAAATTAGATAGGGTGTCTAGAGCCTAACATGTTCATATTAAAGTTCTAAGGTCCTAAAATGAATTATAATATGGTTTATAGGCAGTATATAAAGTTTGAAGCGATTTGGAAGTCAAATGTCAAGGGTCAACCGAAACGTTCGACGACTAAGTCACCTAAATGCCTCGTATGTAGTTCTATGTGATTATATGTGATTAATGAGATTATGAAGTCATTAAATGGTTCATAATGATGTTTAATTTTGTTATATGAAGTTTCGAGAAGTTTGGAGGTCAAACGATCAAGAACGTCCAAGGCGTTCAAAAGATAGCCCTTAAGACGTTCAACGTGTGTCATGATAGGGCTTGGCATGTTTGGACGTCTTGTAGGTGTTTGTTTTGGATGAAATTTATGTGGAAGGTCTATAAATTTTTAAGGTTCGTAATCACATTTGAAACATCCGAGTACAACTTCTAAAGGGCCCCACAAGAGGCCCCAAAAGAAGGACCTAAAGCTGCCTAAGACACTGCCTGGGCAGTGTCCATTGACGAACCTAACGACGGATCGTTGGTCCACCAACGGCCCGTCGAGCAGGTCTCATCGAGGGACACATTCATTGGTCAGGTCTTAAGCCAATTTTGGGTAAGTTTCAGGAGACGGAGGCCCGTAATGGCCCGTCATGGCCTCGACGCCCCGTCATTACCATCGTTGAGGGTGGCCTGCAACTGGAAGCCTGCGTGCTGTTAATTAAAGGGGTGAATGGGAAATTCACCCCACGTCCTAACCTGATTATAATAGGTATATTTAGTTAATTTTAGGTGTATATAAGTCATCTAAAACGTGATCAACCCATTCCCAAACAACTCACATAAATTGAACCTTTCCTTCCAAAAATATTCTCTCTAAAACCACCATTGTTGGTGAAGCTCAAGATCAGGTTTAAGATGGGTTTTCCATGGATGAATCATCAAGTCTTAGAGGTTTTCATGTGGATAAAGGCATGGTGATCTTCATCTCTAGTTATCTTTTCATCTAGAGAGCCATTTTCAAAGATTTCAAAGAAGAAAAATATGATCAAAGTTCTTCTTCTTCAATCTAGCCATGGGTTCTTTCTATAAAGGTTTTGAATGATTGAATCATGATTAATTGAAGTTAATACAGTGGTTTTAACTTGATTTTACTCCAATTGCATGATGAACCCATGCTCCTTCACTAAACGATTTAGCCTTGCATGGGTTTTGTGATCTTGACTTATTGTTGATTGAATTATGACTCTATTACGTTGAGATGATTTTATATGCTGTTATTTACATGAATTTATGTTGAATTGATGTTGAAGGATCCACAAGGAATAGTGTATGAAGATTTGAGCATGTTTAGCCTAGTTTCTATAGTTCACTGTAACATTGGCTTCCTTATGATCTAAAGTGAATTTCGATTAAGTTGTGGTTCTTGTAGCTACTGTTTTAGGTTAATACCATGGTTGAATTGTGGATATAAATCATGTATGACAAAATTAGAGAAGTCTTGGTTTGAATTAATCTAGGTTCTTCTTGTCTATGGAGTTGTAACTTGTGATCTTGACGTTAGGTTAGTTCCTATTGGAATTGATCATGGTTAATGTCTATAGCTGCTGCCTATAATGAAATATGAGGATGAATTATATGTAATTAATACAATATGGGTCAATTCATCATAGGTTGAATAGGATTAACCTACGTAAACTTACCTTCCATGAATTCCTTATATGAAGCATTCTTGTATCGACCTTAATGGAAAATTGTAGTAGTGTCTCATCTAGATTATGATTTCATTAGCTACTGCCTTAGAGTGATATGATTCATGAAATATGATCTATAATCCATATGAATGAAATTGGTTAATGATCTATGTTCTTCTACTTTCCTAGTATGTGATGTGTTGTATTATGTTATGGTATAATCTTGTAGCGACTTGTACATGGTTTCTTATATGTTTAAAGTACATTTAGCTACTGACATATATATGAATTATTGATAAACAAGGTGTATTGATCAATGAGGATCAAAGGTTGAGGAGTTGGTAAGAATTCCTATTTCCTCTACTCTTCTACTTCTCTATTCTTTATAGAAATGTTGATGAAGCCTTGTATGGCATTGTGTGGTATGGTCCACTTATGGTGGTGGTGTTTACTTTATTGTCATTATATATGTGTTTACCATGGCCTTGAAGGCAAATTGATGAACTTATGAATATGTGCTTAAGATGATACTATGAGAAGCTTATGCCTACTTTCCTATTCTAGTTGTGATCTAGGTTTTATGGCTATTGTATAAGCATGTGTATATTCATATTAGGGTAAAGTATAGGTCCTGCCATTGATGTGTTAAAAGATTTAATAATCCCTTACCTATGTACCCCTATGTAAATGCACGAATTGCACTAGTTAGGAGTCTTAAGTGTTAAATGAAGTTGACTTGTCTCCTATGTTATTCTGTGTTGTGTGGCCAATGCTTGATGAAGTATTATGATCTAAAAGAGTGGCTGCCTCAATGTGTTTTGATAGGCATTATGTGATCATGTTGACCAATGTACACACACACTCACTTTACATGCATATTACAAGTAGTATAGGTCATTGTGTCTAAATGAAAGGTAGCTCTCATATTCACTAGCGTCTACTACTATGCATGTTAAGTTTATGTATATGAAAGTATGATATGTTTCCTCAAGTAGGATGACTTGATAGGTGTACTAGTTGGGCAAGGGTATGGGACCTTGTCTATGCATTGCACATGTGTACCTTGATAGGATAGTTCCTAGGTTTGGTTTATATGCATATGAAAGATGAATATATGAACATGTTATTAATATGATGTATATGATATGAGTAAGTATGAATGTGCTTAGTGTCTTAGTAGGTATATGAAAGGATTGCTCATATAGTTATGCCTATAGACTCATGCATTGATAAATGAACATGTGTGACATTATGTGTTATGTGAAAGATTTTCTCACATCTATGTATACACTCACACACATGGATGCTGATCTAGTTAATGGAAGGGCACTGAGAGGTGTTCCCTAAAATACTCCAAAGCTAGATAGATGCTTGAATATGCTATAAGCATATGAGGAATGAATATTCTAAAGCATATATTTTATAAATAAATATAATAAAGGTTTTTCAATAAAGGGAACTTAACTTAGCACCGAGTGAACTTGACAATGGGAGATGATGACTTGTCCATAAAAGGAAAGATTCATCCTAAAGTTGCCCGTGTGATGTTAACTCCCTTTCTTATGGGATATGTCATAAAAGGGATTCCCATGAGGAGCGGCCCAAATTACCACATGGTATGAATAGGGATATCTAGCTCTTATTTCTTGAACTATGTCGCCACCATAGGATACTAGCTAGTGGATTCCACATAAAAAGCTATGTTTATGATGCGTTCTACCTTGGCCGGTAGACCACCTTCCATCGGTGTAAGGTTTGATGACACCGGATTCTATGTTAGCATCACATGGTCTATGTCGATTGAGGTTATAGTTCCCTAAAGGTAAAATGGACAATGGAAGTAAATGAATAGGATCCTAACTAGGGGGACTTAAGGTTAGTTACTTCGGGTAGGTGGAAGTAATGAACCCATCTAGCCATTGCACAAGTAGCTCCTTAGGAAGTTCTAGGAAGGTGTTTCTAAGGTGTATGGTTATGAATATGTCTTTATACATGGTATGGTAGTAATTGTCTACTTGTTATGAGGATGTTCATGATATTAGTCTTTATGCATAATGTTCAGCTTGTTGACTATTTGAAGAAGGTCTTACTTGACATAAATGAAGTTTTCTTGTCTTACTATGTTGATATATGATTTGGATGTAAAGGCTTGTGGTCTCATGATAGGTGTACTAAGTATGTGTGAGGTTATGGGCCCTTACATGTGCATTGCACTAGTAGAATTAGATTGGGGGCATGAGTTATGTTTCAGAAGGTTCAATATGAAGTAAATTAGTATATGTGCATATTGACTAGGAATTCATTGAAATGTCCTTTTAGTCTTGGCTCAACTATGTCTATGTTGTACTATACTTGTATGATGGTATGTGTTGTCTTGTATAGATGATATGTATGTTTCCTTGTGGCCTTAAGGTGATGCATTGCACCAAGTATCACTAAAGGGTTACTTGGAATGTAAATGAATAAAGGAGAAAAGAGTTCACTGTAAATGAAATTGTGTTCACTGTAAAGTGACCTCAATTTGGACTTAAATTCAATAAGTGTTTTTTCTATGATGTTTGGCCTTTGATTGTGTTTCTATGAAGTATGAAAATGATATAAATGCTATTGATAAAGGTTTTATGATTATTTACTCAAAATGGCATGAAGTATGATTTCAAAGAAAATGTCCCTTTTAAATGCATGTTTTTGCATGGTTGCCATACTTAGTACATTCTTGTGCTAATTACACAAAGTGAAGGTAATGGATGCTTAAAGGATGTCTTGAATGGTGAAGAGCTTGATAGATTCCCAAGGAAATCCTTAAAGTTCAAGGATGTCCTACTTATGTCTTTAATGTAAAGTCTTTAAACATTGTATAGTTAGTGTCTTATGGGTTGTGTCTCTAATGTACTCTAAAGTTATTGAGTCTAAGATGGCAAAGAGACTTAAGGTCTATAAATGTATTATGGCTTATGTTTTATACATATATGAGTTAAAGTTTCTAGCCTATGATGTGCTATGAAAAGTTTTAAATTTTCTGCTAAATTTACTATGTTAATGCGATGAATGATAACTATGGGCTTGTCTAAGACCTCCGAGAGGTCGAGTATGCCGTGTTACTTCTAGGGGGTTCCCCCGTATGTGACAAACGTGGTATCAGAGCATGAGGTTTATAAAGTGGTCTTAGGTCCAAGAAGTCTCATATTGCCACGTCTAGTAGAGTCTTGTATCATTGGTGGTGAGTCGCGACACATCAAATGGTATGAGAGGCTATAGGGCGATAGAGTTTCCCTTTCTTCATCATTCTCATATGGTGCCATAGAACTTAACTCTATAAGATCTCTCTCTTATGTTTTCTTGTCTGGTGGTCTTTTAGATGTGATTGCTTGGATGAGATTGTTCTCTATGCTTGAGGGAGAAGAGGTGAGTTTAAAATGCTTATCTTTGTTTTATGGTTTGAATGAGTATGTGTGAAGGTGACACTTGTCCTTATTTGATGATGTATAAACTAACTAAGGCGACTTGAAGGGTTAACTAGAATTAGGTAGGGGTATGGGACTCTACCTATGTCTTGCACTAATTTGCCTTGATGGAGACCTTAGGAGGTTAATATTATGTATGTGTATGATGATAAATAAAAATTTCCTTATGTGATGATCTCTATTCTTATAAACATGTAAATAGCCTAGTGTGCTAAAGATATGGAATTATGCATGCATGAAGGTTATAGATGAGTGGAGTATGGTGATAATTGTAGTTCCTGTTGGGTTACTTGATTTAGTAGGGTTATGGGACCTTACTTGATCAATGCACATGTTAACTCTATGGGGATTATGATTGGTTATCTTACCTTACTATGTATGAAATATCTCTTATTTGATGATGTGATGCCAAATATGGCAATATATGAAATCTATGTGAAATAGCAAGTAATGTCAAATAATGTATGTCATGATATAGTAAAGCATGCTAGAAGTTATGGTGGTTAAAGTGAATTCTCTTATATTGTTGTATTCCTATACGGTTTTGTATGATGGTAGCCAAATACTAGGATTTGAACTTGGAATATTTAATAACTACCTATGTAAGCATGCTATCCTATGAATGTATGTGTTTAAAAGTGTTCATTGTTTTCCTTTGTATATAAGTGGTACTTGATGAGTTGCTAGTATAAATTGGAGTCTTTTGTAAAGACTTGATCCAAGTTGTGGTGATAGTATGCATGCTTATGAAGGATGAGTTGGTAAAGCTTTGTATCTTATATTGCCATGCTTGTCCCCTCAATTGTCTAAATGTTGCATTTTTTGGATATTTTGAAGCATGCTCACTGTAAAGCTAGGCAACTTACTATAACATTTTTGGAGAACCAACTAAGTTGTCCTTTGATTGAATGTTGTTAAAATGTGTATAGAATTGGTGTATATGAACATGATAATGAATGTGGAAAAGGAGTTTTGCTATTTGGAAAGAAGAATGAGAGTCTTATGGCATGATGAGTCGTGGATTTGTTTCTAACTTCTTATTGTGTTGTGAGTCCCTTAATGTTGTGGAATTGATGTTTCCCCTACAATTGAGTGTAGTATTCTTATCATTGTAGGGTGATGATGTGGGTTTGATTGACCTAGAAGTTACCTTACTTTAATGTTGAAAGAAAAGAAAGAGTCCTTATGACTAAGTCCCCTTCTTATATTCCCATAATGATGTATGACCTTTGTGTCTATTGTATTGTATGAATACCTTATGTGGTTAAATGAGATGACCTTACTTGATAATTGTGGATAAATTGCGTAGGTGATAAGTCTTAGAGTACCTTGGTATTCCTATGTTAACTTACTGTAAATCCTTCTAAAGTTTTATTCACTTTTAAGTAATGAAAATGAAGGTTGTTAAGTTAAGATCCTTTTAAGTTGGGTTAAGTTGCTCTTAAATTGGGTTTACCCTAAGTGGGGGATGGTGATGAAATGGTAAGGTGGTAGATATTGTCTACCTTGTCCTTCTATTCTTACTTGAACTTGAAAATAATGAATTCTTAGTAAGCTTGTTCATGAATATAGTCTTGCATATAGTATGAGTTGCATGACCATTATATGTTTGGTGTGTATTGATTGGCATCATCTTGAAGACATGGTGAATTTTCCAAAGAGCATGAAAGGAAATTTTTGATAAAGTCCATGTTTTCTCTTGTTGAATTACATCTTGATATGCTAGTTGTGCATTTGACTTCATGAGACAAGACAAAGAACTTGGTAATAGTTACTTGTGAGGTAAATTGTTTAGCCTTGTAATGGAAGTTCAATCTCATTTACAATGAAATATGTTGAGTCTCTTGAAAATTATATGACTTGTATGGTTTGGGAAGCATGATTGAAGGCTCACTTTTGAAGAATGAAAGCATGTTTAGCTAAGTGTTATGTGTGTGCATATGATTTGTAATATTCTTCTCAAGTGATACTTACAGTGAAGGTAAGTAATATGTTAGAAATTGACATTTGTGTCAAATAATTTTCTATTTGTTGTGAGGTGCTTGGTATGACTTACCATTTAGACTTCACTAGGAAGAATTCATGCTCATGCCTTGGTTTAAAAGTTGAGAATTTCTCATTTTTAGAAGAATTGACCTTGTACCTTGCTAAGGTGTGAACTCATGATACAGGTAAGTGTGTTGAAGAGAAGAACATTCCTCCATGGACACAACTAAGCATGGTATGGTTGATTATGACCTTCATGGCACTAGGTATAATTACTAAAGATCTTTGTGGTTCAACTAACTCAAGTTTATGTGCATTGAAGTACGAGTGCTTAAGTAACTTTGAGTATGGGTTATGATCTGCCTATGAGTAGCTTTTCAAGATTTTCTTGTAATGAATTAAGATGTAATGATCATGTGAAGATTAGGAGAAGGATGTTTTCCTATGAACATGAGAAGGACCTTTGTGTTTGATGCATTAAAGAGTGAGTAATGGTTTTACTTGCTTGTGTGCATTGAGTGCTAAAATGATTTGATGATATGTTTTATGAATTGCTCTTATATGCATTGAAGTCCTTGTTGTGATTAAAGAGCCCTAAGTGTCATTCGAGGACGAATCTTCCCAAGTGGGGGATATTGTAAGACCCCAAAATTTGAGATAGGGTGTCTAGAGCCTAACATGTTTGTATTAAAGTTCTAAGGTCCTAAAATGACTTATAGTATGGTTTATAGTCAGTGTATAATGTTTGAAGCGATTTGGAAGTCAAACGTCAAGGGTCCACCGAAACGTTCGACGACTAAGTCATCTAAATGCCTCGTATGTGGTTCTATGTGATTATGTGTGATTAATGAGATTATTAAGTCTTTAAATGGTTCATAATAATGTTTAATGTTGTTATATGAAGTTTCGAGAAGTTTAGAGGTCAAACGACCAAGAACGTCCAAGGCGTTCAAAAGATAGCCCTTAAGACGTTCAACGTGTGTCATGATGGGGCTTGGCCTGTTTGGACATATTTTAGGCGTTTGTTTTGGATGAAATTTATGTGGATGGTCTATAACTTGTTTAGGTTCGTAATTACATTTGAAACGTCCGAGTATGACTTCTAAAGGTCCCCACAAGAGGCCCCAAAAGAAGGACCCAAAGCTGCCTAAGACACTGCCTGGGCAGTGTCCATTGACGGAACCTACGACGATCGTTGGTCCACCAACGGCCCGTCGAGAAGGTCTCGATGAGGGACACATGCCTTGGGCAGGTCTAAGCCAATTTTGGCTAAGTGTCGGGCGACGGAGGCCAGGGACGGCCCGTCATGGCCTCGACGCCCCGTCATTACCATCGTCGAGGGTGGCCTGCAACTGGCAGCCTGCGTGCTGTTAATTAAAGGGGTGAATGGGAAATTCACCCCACGTTGTAACCTGACTATAATAGGTTTATTTAGCTAATTTTAGGTGTATAAAAGTCATCTAAAATGTGATCAACCCATTCCCAAACCAACTCACATAAATTGAACCTTTCCTTCCAAAAATGTTCTCTCTAAAACCACCATTGTTGGTGAAGCTCAATATCAGGTTTAAGGTGGGTTTTCCATGGATGAATCATCAAGTCTTAGAGGTTTTCATGTGGATAAAAGCATGGTGATCTTCATCTCTAGTTATCTTTTCATCTAGAGAGCCATTCTCAAAGATTTCAAAGAAGAAAAATATGATCAAAGTTCTTCTTCTTCAATCTAGCCATGGGTTCTTTCAATAAAGGTTTTTAACGATTAAATCATTATTAATGAAGTTAATACAGTGGTTTTAACTGGAATTTTACTACAATTGCATGATGAACCCATGATCCTTCACTAAACGATTTAGCCTTGCATGGGCTTTGTGATCTTGACTTGTTGTCGATTGAATTATGACTCTATTACGTTGCGATGATTGTATATGCTGTTATTTACATGAATTTATGTTGAATTGATGTTGAAGGATACATGAGGAACAATGTATGAAGATTTGAGCATGTTTAGCCTAGTTTCTATAGTTCATTGTAACATTGGCTTCCTTATGATCTAAAGTGAATTTCGATTAACTAATGGTTCTTGTAGCTACTGTTTTAGGTTAATACCATGGTTGAATTGTGGATATAAATCATGTATGACCAAAGTAGAGAAGGCTTGGTTTGAATTAATCTAGGTTCTTCTTCTCTATGGAGTTGTAACTTGTGATATTGACGTTAGATTAGTTGCTACAGGAATTGATCATGGTTAATGTCTATAGATTCTGCCTATAATGAAATATGAGGATGAATTATATGTAATTAATACAATATGGGTCAATTCATGATAGGTTGAATAGGATTAACCTATGTAAACTTACCTTCCATGAATTCCTTATATGAAGCATGCTTGTATCGACCTTAATGGCAAATTGTAGTAGTTTCTCATCTAGATTATGATTTCATTAGCAACTGCCTTAGAGTGATATGATTCATGAAATATGACCTATAATCCATATGAATGAAATTGGTTAATGATCTATGTTCTTCTACTTTCCTAGTATGTAATGTGTTGTATTATGTTATGGTATAATCTTGTAGCGACTTGTACATGGTTTATTATATGTTTAAAGTACATTTAGCTACTGCCATATATATGAATTATTGATAAACAAGGTGTATTGATCAATGAGGATCAAAGGTTGAGGTTGGTAAGAATGCCTATTTCCTCTACTCTTCTACTTCTCTATTCTTTATAGAAATATTGATGAAGCCTTGTATGGCATTGTGTGGTATGGTCAACTTATGGTGGTTGTGTTTACTTTATTGTCATTATATATGTGTTGACCATGGCCTTGAAGGCAAATTGATGAACTTATGAATATGTACTTAAGATGATACTATGAGAAGCTTATGCCTACTTTCCTATTCTAGTTGTGATCTAGGTTGTATGGCTATTGTATAAGCATGTGTATATTCATGTTAGGGTAAAGTATAGGTGCTTCCATTCATGTGTTTAAAGGATCAATAATCCCTTGCCTATGTACCCCTATGTGAATGCACGAATAGCACTAGTTAGGAGTCTTAAGTGTTATATGAAGTTGACTTGTATCCTATGTTATTGTGTGTTGTGTGGCCTATGCTTGATGAAGTATTATGATCTAAGAGGTTGGCTGCCTCAATGTGTTTTGATAGCCATTATGTGATCATGTTGATTAATGTACACACACACTCACTTTACATGCATATTACAAGTAATATAGGTCATTGTGTCTAAATGAAAGGTAGCTCTCATATTCACTAGCGTCTACTACTATGCATGTTAAGTTTATGTATATGAAAGTATGATATGTTTCCTCAACTAGGATGACTTGATAGGTGTACTAGTGTGGGCAAGGGTATGGGACCTTGTCTATGCATTGCACATGTGTACCTTGATAGGATAGTTCCTACGTTTGATTTATATGCATATGAAAGATGAATATATGAACATGTTATGAATATGATTTAGTGATATGAGGAAGTATGAATGTGCATAGTGTCTAAGTAGGTATATGAAAGGATTGCTCATATAATTATGCCTATAGACTCATGCATTGATAAATGAACATGTGTGACATTATGTGTTATGAGAAAGGTTTGCTCACATCTATGTATACACTCACACACATGGATGATGATCTACTTAATGGACGGGCATTGAGAGGTGTTCCCTAAAATACTCCAAAGCTAGATAGATGCTTGAATATGCTATAAGCATATGAGGAATGAATATTCGAAAGCTTATATTTTATAAATAAATGTAATAATGGTTTTTCAATAAAGAGAACTTAACTTAGCACCGAGTGAACTTGACAATGGGAGATGATGACTTGTACATAAAAGGAAAGATTCATCCTAAAGTTGCCCGTGTGATGTTAACTCCCTTGCTTATGGGATATGTCATAAAAGGGATTCCCATGAAAAGCGGCCCAAATTACCACATGGTATGAATAGGGATATCTACCTCTTAGTTCTTGAACTAAGTCGCCACCATAGGATACTAGCTAGTGGATTCCACATAAAAAGCTATGTTTATGATGGGTTCTACCTTTGCCGGTAGACCACCTTCCATCGGTGTAAGGTTTGATGAAACCGAATTCCATGTTAGCATCACATGGTCTATGTCGGTTGAGGTTATAGTTCCCTAAAGGTAAAATGGACAATGGAAGTAAATGAATAGGATCCTAACTAGGGGGACTTAAGGTTAGTTACTTCGGGTAGGTGGAAGTAATGAACCCATCTAGCCATTGCACAAGTAGCTCCCTAGGAAGTTCTAGGAAGGTGTTTCTAAGATGTATGGTTATGAATATGTCTTTATGCATGGTGTGGTAGTAATTGTCTAATTGTTATGAGGATGTGCATGATATGAGTCTTTATGCATAATGTTGATCTTGTTGACTATATGGTGAAGGTCTTACTTGACATAAATGAAGTTGTATTCTCTTAATATGTTTATATATGATTTGGATGTAAAGGCTTGTGGTCTCATGATAGGTGTACTAAGTATGTGTGAGGTTATGGAGCCTTACATGTGCATTGAACTAGTAGACTTAGATTGGGGGTATGAGTTATGTTTCATAAGGTTCAATATGAAGTAAATTAGTATATGTGCATATTGACCAGGAGTTCATTGAAATGTCCTTTTAGTCTTGGCTCAACTATGTCTATGTTGTACTATACTTCTATGATGGTATGTGTTGTCTTGTATAGATGATATGTACGTTTCCTTGTGGCCTTAAGGTGATGCATTGCACCAAGTATCACTAAAGGGTTACTTGGTAGGTAAATGAATAAAGGAGAAAAGAGTTCACTGTAAAGGAAATTGAGTTCACCGTAAAGTGACCTCAATTTGGACTTAAATTCTATAAGTGCTTTTTCTATGATGTTTGGCCTTTGATTGTGTTTCTATGAAATATGAAAATGATATAAATGCTATTGATAAAGGTTTTATGATTATTTACTCAACATGGCATGAAGTATGATTTCAAAGAAAATTTCCCTTTTAATGCATGTTTTTGCATGGTTGCCATACTTAGTAAATTCTTGTGCTAATCCCATTCTTCTACTTTTTACACAAATAGTAGGTAATGGATGCTTAAAGGATATCTTGAATGGTAAAGAGCTTGATAGATGATTCCCAAGCTCAATGAAAGGAAATCCTTAAAGTTCAAGAATGTCCTACTTATGTCTTTAATGTAAAGTCTTTAAACATTGTATAGTTATGTAATGTGGCTTATAGGCTGTGTCCTTAATGTACTCTAAAGTTATTGAGTCTAAGATGACAAAGAGACTTAAGGTCTATAAATGTATTATGGCTTATGTTTTATACATATATGAGTTGAATTTTCTAGCATATGATGTGCTATGAAAAGTTTTAAATTTTCCGCTAAATTTACTATGTTAATGCGATGAATGATAACTATGGGCTTGTATAAGACCTCTGAGAGGTCGAGTACGCCATGTCACTTCTAGGGGGTTCCCCCGAATGTGACAAAGACCACCCTATGTTTGGCTAGGATATTTGGATGAAGAAATAACTGAAGGTAAATGGCAAAAGGTAGAGTATGAGGAGATACCAGAATATTATTTTCACTGCCAACATCAAGGACATCTAGAGGATGAGTGTACCTAAAAACAAAGAGAGAAAGATCAGAGGAAAGAAAAGATACAGCAGTCGGACAAAGGGATAGAAATACAAAAGACAAAGGAAACAAAGAAAATCAGCAAGACACTCGCATAGGAAAGGAAACGAGAGAGGAACCAGCACAAACCAGTCCTAGATTCCAAAAGGAACAACAAGATGGAAGAAAATCAAAAGAAGAACAATGGAAAACACATAAGGGAATGAGTAACACTGAACATGCAGCAAAGAAAAGATCCCATCAAAAAATGGAGCAGCAAACCACCACTCGACCAGGTATGACACCAATTCCAACTCATAACAATGTTATTGATCTTGAAACACAGTAACAGAACAACAATGTCAATGGGGAGGGAACTTCTTAACCAAGGAACAAACCAGATACCACTACAAAGGCTGTCCCAGAACTAAAAGGCTAAAATCATGTATATGAGAATATACATACAAACAATAGTGAAACACTACAATACCAATGAAGGAAGACCACATGTATTGACTTTACTCCTCCCAGTCCCCACCAACCCCATATTAATTATGTGTGTAATGTTGGAGAAGCTGCTGGAGTGATGGATGGGGGATGTCAGGAGAGCCATACTAACTCTCAGGAAGAGGTGTCCAAAGGGGGGAATTTGCCTCATGCTTTGTATGAGGGTTCACACACTGACCATAGTATTGACCATCAATCCCTTGCTACCACAAAAATTCAACAACAAATTCAAGAAATCAGTAGGTACATCATAAAAAACAGACAGAGACAGATAACCAAATTGAGACAGAAAAGAATTAAAATCAACAACAAAACAAGGTAATGAATATTGATAACCAGAATAGGGGAACTATGGCTACTGATATGGGAAATAATTCAAGCACTAGCAATCAAAGAAATACTCCCAAGATAAAAAAACAAGCCTAGTAAACAAAAGAGGGATGCTGAAAAAAAGAGGCAAAGTAAACAACAAGAAAATAAGCAAAAAGGGAACCAGGAAAAGAATGAAGAAGAGTGCAAAAAAGTCATTCTGGTTGATGATAATCAGGCAATGAATATCACTCCTCTTCAGACTCAGTACATGACTCCTCCTCCTGGTGTGCCTCCGGACAAAATGAATCAAGTGTGTCACAGTAATAAAGCTCCAACCATAGATGAATATGCCCAAGACAATTCAGAGGATGTGTAAAACCAATCTATGCAAGATCCAGATGAAGATGATGAGACTAGTGAGTCATTGATTCAAGCTTTCAGTCTTCATAGTGATCAGAAATTAGATGAAGACATCCAACAAATGGCTGACAAACAGAGTCTATCTCCAAGAGGATTTCATCAGAAAAATTCTATTTTAAGAATCAAGACATCAACACTGTCACGGCTGGCAGACCAAACACAAGACTCTTTACATCTAAATCATCCCAATGATCAGTACAATCGTACGGAATGTAAGGGGGATTAACACCCAAGGAGTTATAGAAAGTAAAAGTTCTCAGAAAGATGCATCACTTTTCCATGCTAACTATCTTGGAGATTTTTTCAGTTAGTACTCAAATACAAAATTTCAAACAACAACTTGCTATGCAACATGCTATTAGTAACTCCAATGGCAAGATTTGGATTTTTTGGAATTTGGATTTTGTCTGTAATATGATAGAGGAGGATTATCAATGGGTAACTTGCGAAATTTTGCATAATGATCTACATACAAAATTCACCACTACTTTTGTCTATGCCAAGTGTAAGAACCACGTGAGAAGACCCTTGTGGGAGAGATTGCTGCATCAAAATACTACACACACAAATTCCCTTAGGTGTGTAGTGGGTAACTTTAATGTGATCACATCCATGGAAGAGAAGCTGGGGGGAGTACCTTATAATATTAGGAAAAGTCTTGAATTCATTTTAGTGATAGAAGCTTGTGGTCTGATGGACCTTGGCATCAGTGGGCAAAAATATACATGGTGTAACAAAAGAGGTATACATAGCAGGGTCTGGAAAAGACTTGACAGGGCTATGATTAATGATTCTTGTATGGAAACTATGCCTCAAACCACTGTTATTCATCTCCCTTCTGTTGGTTCTGACCATTGTCCTCTAGTAGTAGAGATGAAGGATACAAGTGAGGAACATATTAAGTACATCAAATTCCTAAATTGCTGGGCTGATCAAGCTAATTTTCTAGACATTTTTCAGGCTTTTTGGGAAAGGGAAGTGAAAGTTAATAGTATGTGCAGTATGTGGACATTTCATCAGAAGCTCAAATGACTAGCAAACACTCTTAGTGACTAGTCTAGAAGGGAATTTGGTGATATTTTTACCAAAGTCAAAAATTATGAAGGCAAAGTTAAAATTGCTGAAGAATCCTTTATATACAACAACACTGATGAAAACAGAGCTGCAATCCATGAACTTAATGCAAAGTATATCAGATTCCTGAAACTAGAGAATTCTATAATAAAGCAGAAAACTCAACTCCAATGGTTTAGAGAAGGAGATAGTAACACAAAATATTTTGATTCTCTGATGAGAGGGAGGAGAAAGAGACTTCTTATACACAGAATTCGAGGAGATGATGGGGAATGGTTACAGGGAGATGAGAACATTGATAAAGCAACATGTGAACATTTTCAAGAGCTCTTCACAGGAGAGGATAAAATCATTAATGAAATCCCTCTTGATTGCATCCCCAGAATGGTGAAACAAGAGAAGAATGATACACTCATTGATACACCTACCATGGATGAGCTCAAAGTTGTGATTTTTTTGCATGAATCCCAACTATGCTGTAGGACCAGATGGTATTAATAGTTATTTTTCAGAAGTGCTGGAACATTATCAAGCATGATCTCTTGAAAGTAATTCTGGCATTCTTTAGTGGACAAGATATTCCTAAATATTTTTCCCACTCTTGTATTGTTCTTATTCCCAAAGTAAGCAATCCCAATAAACTTTCTGAGTTCAGACCAATAAGTTTAAGTAACTTCACTAGCAAAATCATTTCGAAATTGCTGAGTTTGAGATTGGGGCCTATTCTACCCAACCTGATTTCTCTCAATCAATCAGGATTTGTCAAGGTTAGAAGTATTACAGAAAACATTATGCTGGCTGAGGAAACTATCCATTAGATCAAGAAACCCAACATTGGTAATAATGTGGTCATTAAGTTGGATATGGCCAAAACGTATGATAGGGTCTCTTTGTTTTATATTTGCATTGTTCTAAGGAAGATGGGTTTTGATAAGATCTTCATTGACATGGTGTGGATAATCATGACTAATAATTGGTAATTCATCATTGTCAATGGAAAAATATATGGTTTTTCCATTCTACTAGAGGTTTAAAGCAAGGAGACCCCCTTTCACCTGTCCTATTTATTTTAGGTGCAGAAGTTCTATCTAGATCCCTCAACAGACTCCATAGAAACCCCAATTATCATGGCTTCTTATGGAGAGGAGAGTGGCCCATATTAATCATCTGAGTCTTGCAAAAGACATTATTATATTCGCTTCTCGAAGGGCAAAATCTCTGGAATTAATTATGCATACTTTGAATGTGTATAAAGAGACTTTTGGACAGATGGTTAACAAACATAAAAGCCACTTCTTGATTCACTCTAATGCTTTCAATAGTACTAGGGATAGAATTAAGAGAATTATTGGTTTTAGGCAAAAAAAAAATAGGGAATCATTACTTATCTGGGATGCCCTATAAATTCAGGAAGACGAAGGATCATCTATTTTTAAACTTGATAAACAAAGTGATTAACAGAATCATTGGCTGGAAGTCCAAGATTTTGAGTTATGGAGGAAGAACCATTCTTGTCAAACATGTGCTACAATCTCTACCCATACACATGATCTCTGCTATCACCCCTCCTTCTACAGACATGAAGCAGATTCAGTGTCTTATGGCTGACTTCTTCTGGGGATAGAAAAATGATAAGGAAAAATACCATTGGTCATCCTGGAGGAACCTTAACTTCTCTTATGAGGAGGGAGGTGTTGGGATGAGAAATCTGCAGGATGTATGTATATCATTCCAATACAAATAATGGTGGACCTTTAGATCAAAACACACTCTTTAGGAGGAGTTCTTGACAGCTAAATAATGTCAGAGATCCAATCCTATCAGCAAAAAATGGGACACTGGAGAATCCTTAATTTGGAAAAACCTCATGCACATCAAACTGAAGGTTGAGGAGCATATTTATTGGAAGATCAATTCTGGAACTTGCTATTTTGGTGGGATAATTGGTTCGGAACTGGCCCACTAAAATACCTCACCTATAATAGCAATCGACTCAACAATACCACAGTTGCTGAATTCTTCATTGATGGCCAATGGAACATAGAAATGGTCTTGCAGAAAGCTCCACACAACATGGTATCCAACATACTAGAATTCCAAATCCAGTTTCACCAAGTGGTCCCTGATCACACAGTGTGGAAATTAAACACTGATGGAAACTTCAGTTGTTCCTCTACTTGGAATGCTTTCAGGGAAAAGAGAAACAAGGTTCAGTTTTATGCGTTTATTTGGCATAAAAACATCCCTTTCAAACGTTCATTTTTGTTGTGTAGAGCACTAAAAGGGAAACTACCTACCAGTGAAAAAATTACTAGCTTTGGTAATGAACCAGTGAACTTTTTTTGCTGCAGCAGACCTTGCTGGGACATCATAGATCATACCTTCAACTCTGGACAGTTGCAGCCCATGTATGGAGGTTTTTTTCGCGTAGGCTGGTATCAATAAAGATCAAACCTGTCTTAAACATCGGATGATGAAATGGTGGTCAAACAAGTACAACAATGAGGCTCATAAACTCATTTTGCAGGCCACCCCTATTTTTATCTGTTGGAATTTATGGAAAAATAGATGCGCAAAAAAATATGGAGGAAAGCCATCTAATTCCAATAGAGTAAAATACGTTGTTTACAAAGACAATCACAAGCTGTTGAGTACCATTTTTCCTTGGCCTTCTAATTGGAGAGATCTAATCAATCTTACAGAGAAGTGTCCTCATGATACTAAGGTTACTGTTGTTTCCTGGAAAAGATATTCAGAGCAATGGGTAAGTTGAATACTGATGGTAGTGCTCTTGGCAATCTTGGAAGAATAGGAGCTGGAGGCATTATAAGACAACATAATAGTGAAATGATCCTAGCTTTTGCTACTACTATGGAGGAAGGAACTAACAACCAGGAAGAAATAGGGGCAACCATATATTTGCATCAGCTGGTCATTTCAACTACAATATAACCAGATTTTCCTAAAAGTGGATTTCCAACTTCTAGTGGACTGGTTCACACTTAAAGAAAAGCCTCCATGGACCATTAGCTCACAGGTGCAACAACTTCAAGGACTCGTTATGCAGATCCAACAATTTCAATGCAAACACACATTCAGAGAAGCAATGTTTTTTGCTGATTCACTGTCAAAACATAGCCACAAGACCACTACCCCTCAGATATATTTTAACAGCCAACATTTACCACAGTAATCAAGGGCATATCATCAACTTGACTTGATGGGAATGGCAAACTTCAGAAGAAGGAAGATCAAGAGGATTAAAGAACCACCTTAAGGCTGGTACAACCTTTTCAACCTAGCTATAGGTTAAATGAATTTAGAGCTTTTTTGAATAAGATTAGTTTTCTTTTTTTTTCCTTGATTGAAAGGGAGAGTCTCCCTTATTTATGATTCCTAGAGTTTTTTTGTATCGAGAGGTGTCCTCTCTTTTAGGTGCTTAGTCTCTTGTTTCCTCTTTTGTGTAAAGGGATGAGTTGACTGTCCTCTTAGGAAAGTCCAAATTACAAAAACCCAAACAAAAAACCTAAATCATAGATTTTAAAAAAAATCCTAAACCCCAAACCCTAAAACCTAAAAAAAAAAACTAAACCCTAACCCTAACCCTAACCCTAACCCTAAACCATTAATCCGAAACCCCAAGCCCAAAATACCAAAACCCAAACATTACACACTAAATCATATATTTTATACCAAAAATCCTAAACCCCAAAACCTGAAAAAACCTAAACCCTAACCCTATCCCTAACACGAACCCTAACCCTATCCCTATCATTAACCCTAAACCTAAACCCTAAACCCTAAACACAAAGCCCAAAATACCAAAACCCTAAGATTAACACTAAACCATAGATATTACAACTCAAATCCTTAACCCCAAAACCTAAAACCTAAAAAACAACCTAAAACCTAACCCTAACCCTAAATTAACCTTAACCCTACAATAAACCCTAAACCCCAAGCCCAAAATACCAAAACCCAAACATTAAACACCAAATCATTGATAGTAAACCTTAAATCCTAAACCCTAAACCCAAAAACCTAAAAGAAACCAAAAACCTAAAAAACACCAAAACCCTAACCCTAAACATAACCCTAACCTTAACCCTAACCCTAACACTAAACCATAAACCCGAAACCCTAAGCGCAAAATACCAAAACCCAAACATTAAATACTATACCATAGATTTTAAACCTCAAATGCTAACTCAACCATAAAACCTAAAAATAAATGTACACCCTAACCATAATCCTAACCCTAACCCTAAATCCTAAACCCTAAACCCGAAGTCCAAAAAAAAACCTAAGTCCAAAATATGAAAAACCAAACATTAAACACTAAACAATAGATTTTAAACCTCAAATCCTAAACCACAAATCCTAAGACCTTAAAAAACCAAAACCCTAACCCTAAACCTAAACCAAACCCTAACCCTAATCCTAACCCTAACCCTAACCCTAACCTATTAACCCAAAACTACAAGACCAAAACACCATCGCTTCCCCATTTCCCAATTTTTTTATCTCAATAAACTTCTCTCTAGAATGCGTGCTCCCAATGAATTGTCTAACAACTTGTTGTAACAGCTAGTTTTAGCCTGGCTGAAATGGAACGTGAGCCGCCGGACGTCTCTTTCAGACCGCCGGACTAGCCCCAACAGGGGAGCCTGATGAAGACGAACAAAACCAACCAAGAATCACCCAGTAATTCATTGTATAACTCGGTGAATTCACAAATTAGAGGAGCGATGAACATGATGAATTCTCAAAGTGAAGTACATGGGAATCACTAAATTATTTCCCTAGATTTTATCAGGTTGAATCATGAATACAAGGAAGAAAGGATAATTCTACTCAGCAAAGTCTACAACATACTTAAAAATCAAAGAATTCTACCTTGCCAATGGGGGAGATCGGAAGAGGCGATTTCTGGGGAAATCGCAGACAAATTGCAAGAGATTCGACCTCAAAATTGATCTTCTTTCCAGTTGAATCGAGAAGTTTTACCTACTGGGGTTTACTCCCCTATGGAAGAGGAACATCTCATAGCAATTTCAAGTGAAATGGAACGACAAGTCGGCGGAATCATAAACTCCGATAGTCAAAGAGTCGTTCGAAGGAACACTGATGGCGAGGAGGTTAGCGGAACACATTCTACTAAACACGATGTCCATCTCACTAATATATCCAATCATTTAGCTCAAGAACACAATCACATTGAAAATTCTGAGTTGAATGATTTAGAGAAATAACATAACGGAGAAACAATTATAGTCATGGGAATGGAAGCAGGCCTAATTTCCAATGGTCAACAAAACAATGCAGGACCTGTAGCAAGGGAAGTGGTTGATGTGCAAAGCTCATCACACTTCTCCTTTGGGATCAAACCAGTGGAAAACTCTCCTAGCAACACAAGAAAATCGAATGGGCACCACACAACTGCAGAAGAGGAAGAGCGTCAATCAGGTAAGTATACTTCCTTGACTCCAATCAATAATCAAACTAACAGTAATGATAATGTTGGCCATGTGCATGATAATGCCATACGACAAAGTGTTGTTGTTATTAGTGAACAAATTCAAGGGAATATTGCCAAAGATTTCTTGAGTAAAAATGTCCAAAATAAATGGAATGAGGCTGGAAAACTAGTACAAAAATGGCAAACAAATCAGGGGGAAATGGTGCTCAAAACAGTTATCACAGAGAGTTCCCTAAAATCTCTAGCAATTTTGATAAACGACCTCCCATTGTCCATAATAATAGCAAAAATTCTCCCAATCCCAAACCAAATAAATCCACCAATCTTAGAGCTCCTCCAGCAAATAGCCAAGAACATGTCCCTGAACCTGCTCCCTATACAGTAGTCCCAAATTTTGCTGCTAGATTAAGACATATCCACACTTCTCAAGATCCAAAAATTGTGTTGAAAATTACCCCAGACAAACTACTAAACAAGGCCAACTTGCTGTGATTTTTTATATGTATGATTACATGCATACTCTGACGGTGGATTGCAAATACACTCTTGTAGGGATGTTTAGTACAACCAAGCCTAAGGTAGAGATCATTAGAAAAAGTTTCATTCAACAGACTCAACTGAGTGTGGGGGGTCAATATTGCTCACTATAATGCTTGACATGTGTTCATTGACCTTCAGAATGAGCTGGACTACAATACAGTCTGGACACAACAAAAAATGACAATTGAGGGTAAACTTATGAGGATACAAGCATGGAAACCTTTGTTTAGTCCGGAGGAGGGTTTGCCAGGACTACCATGGCACTGTTTTAAAACACCATTCCTCACCCCTTTATTGGAAACTGTAGGAAAGGTATTTTACTTAGACACAACTTCTATTAAAAGATCAAGGGCAGGTATGGCTAACTGATGATGCAAATAGATTTGACCAAGCCTAGGCCTAGACATGTGTGGATTACATTGAATGATGATGATGATACCATAGGCATATGACAACCGGTTGAATATCAAAATATTCCTCGATATTGTGAATATTGTAGACACCAGGGTCATTACATAGAGGAATGCAAATCTAAGATGATAGATGAGAATACAGATTGAGAAAGGAAAGGGAAAATGAAAAGAAAGACAAAAATAAGGAAAACCAAAGTCATAAGGGTAAAGAAAACCACCCAATAAAGGCAAAAGAGGCAGTGGAGAAACAACAACAAAGCACCAATGAGAGAAATACATACAAGCAATCAGATCACAAAAGGAAGAAGAATGGCATACACAAGAAAGGAAACACAACAAACAACAGGAGGAGAGAGTTCAAAAGATTAGATGGAAACCTTCATCAATATAAAACAGGATGACAAATGAACAACCTCAAATCACAACTCAACACTCATGTATTCCCAATAATTTACAGAAAAATTCTTTTGCTAATTTGAATTTGTAGGAAAAAGAGCAGACAATGAAAGAGGATCCAGCACACAGGAACGTAGCAACAACTGTCACAGATAACACCAAAAATAAGAAGAAGGTATAAAATGAGGAAGACCCTAACAACAAGGAAACATGTATCATAGCTATGAAGAGAGGAGTCAGCAAAAAAAAAGGTGACAAAAACAGGCAACTTAATGAAGAAAGTAACAGACCAAATCAAAATAGGGAAGCAATGGCTAAGTAAATGGGTAATAATGCTAGCACTAGTAACCAAGGAAAATCTCCAAAGAGCAAAAACAAACCTATCAAGCAAAAGAGATATGCAGAGAGAAGGAGACAAAGCAAACAACAAGAGAGTATTAAAATGGAGGAACATAAAACGAATGAAGAAGGGTGTAAAAAATTCATAATGGTTGATGATGATCAAACACTTAATATTACACCCTTACAGACTCAATATATGACCCATCCTCCCACTGTTCCTTCAAATAAAATTTGTCAAACCAATACTGTCCCCACCATGGATGAATATGCCCCAGACAACTCTGAATATGACATAGATGTGGACAATCAATCCTTAAAAGACCCTGATCATGATGATGAGACTAGTGAGCTTCTAATCAAGGATTTTAGTCCTCATAATGATCAGACCCTATATGAAGACATCCATCAAGTGGATGACAATCAAGGTTTATCTCCATGGGGTCTACAGTATGACAGATTCAAGTTCAACAGAAAAGATATCAGCACTGTCGCTTGAGGCAGACCAAATACCCGACTCTTTATATCCAAATCATCTTAATGATTAGTACAATCATCTGGCATGTGAGGGGAATCAACACTAAAGGAGTATTGGAAATATTGAAAATTCTTAGGAAGATCCACCATCTCTCTATTATTGCTATCTTAGAACCCTTCTCAGATAAGGCTGATATCAAAAGTTTCAAAAAGCAATTAGCTATGCACAATCCTTTTAGTAACTGTAATGGCAAAATTTGGCTTTTTTGGAACATGGACATAGACTATGAAATCTTGGAAGAGGATGAACAACAGATTACTTGTAATCTTGGTCACAATGAGCTTCAAAATAACTATATCACAAATTTTGTGTATGCTAAATGTAGAGAAAATCTCAGAAAGCCTTTGTAGGATAGGATGCTTTATCAGTCCACAATTAACAGTAAACCATGGTGTTCAGTGGGAGATTTTAATGTGATTACTTCCACAAAATCTCCCACTGAGGAATAACTGGGAGGTGTGCCTTATAACATGAGGAAAAGTTTAGACTTCATTGCAGTTATTGAGGCCTGTGGTCTAATAAGATTTGGGCTTTAGTGGAAAAAAATTTACATGGTGAAACAAGAGGGGCATTCATCACAAAATTTGTAAAAGACTCGACGAAGCTATGGTAAATGATGAATGGTTAGAGAAAATGCCTTAAACTACCATCACCCATCTACCATATGTGGGGCCAGACCATTGTCCTCTCCTAATGAAGATGATTCCAAAGGAAGAGATTCACATTAAGTACATCAAATTTCTTAACTGCTGGGTGGATCATCCCAATTTTTTTTGGATATTATCAAAGCATGTTGGGTGAGAGATTTAGAGGGTACTGGTATGTGGAGATTCCATCAGAAGTTGAAAAGACTTTCTAACACCTTAAGTTGCTGGTCCAAAAGGGAGTTTGGTGATATTTTCATTAAGGTAAAAGAATATGAGGAAAAAGTCAAAACTGCTGAGGATAAGCTTATTTAGAATCACAGTAATATCAACATGGTTGTTCTCCATGAACTCAATGTTGATTACATTGGGTATCTGAAGTTGGAAGATTTTATCATGAGACAAAAAACATAATTACAGTGGTTCAAGGATGGTGATGCTAACACTAAATATTTTCACTCCCTAATAAGGGGAAGGAGAAAAGGGCTATTCATTCACAAACTGCTCAAAAATGATGGGGAATGGTTACAAGGAGATGACAACATTGTTGAGGCTGATTGTGACCACTTTCAGGAATTGTTCACATGTGAGGATAAGCAAATTAATGAAGAGACCTTGGATTGTATTTCCAGAATGATAAATCAGGAACAAAATGAGAAATTAACTACCCTTCCTACTATGGAAGAGCTAAAAGAGGTTGTGTTTTCTATGAACCCTACCTCTTCAGCAGGACCTGATGGCATGAATGGGTACTTCTTTCAAAAGACTTGGCACATTATCAAAGAGGATCTATTTGGTGTCATCCAAGCCTTTTTCAGTGGCCAAATGATAACTAAATACTTCTGTCATTTTTGTATTGTTCTACTTCCTAAAGTACTAATCCTACTAAGCTTGCTGAGTTTAGACCTATTAGCTTGAGTAATTTCACTAGTAAAATCATTTCAAAGTTAATCAGTTCTAGACTTGATCCTATCCTTCCTTACTTGATTTCTTTTTAACCAATCTGTGTTTCTCAAAGGTATAAGAATTTCAGAGAATATTATGCTACCACAGGAAATTATCCATCAGATAAAGCAACCCAATATTGGGAGTAATGTAATCATGAAGCTTGACATGGCTAAAGCTTATGACATAGTTTCTTGGTCCTACATTTGTCTTATTCTGAGAAAGATGGGGTTTGCTGAGTTTTTCATTGACAGTTCATGGAGGATCATGGCCAACAATTGGTACTCTATTATTGTCAATTATAAGAGGTATGGGTTTTTTCATTCCACTAGAGGGCTCAAACAGGGTGACCCTTTATCTCCTGCCCTATTATTTTAGGAGCAGAGGTACTCTGAAGATCCCTCAAAAGACTTCATAACCACAACCAGTACCATGGGTTCTACATGGAAAGAAATGGGCTTCAAGTTAATCACCTGAGTTTTGCAGATGATATTATCCTTTTCAGTTCTAGAAGACACAACTCTCTCAGGCCGAATATGCAAACCTTGAACTCATATGAAGAAACTTCAGGCCAGCTTATTAACAGAGATAAAAGTCACTTCATTATTCATTCCAATACTTTTAACAACACTAAGGAGAGGATCAAAAGGATTACTGGATTTAAACAGAAAGAGGGCCCTATCACATACCTGGGAGGCCCCTTATTTGTGAGTAGACCTAGGATTATCTACTTTTCTGATCTTATTAACAATGTTGTTTGCAGGATCACAGGGTGGCAAACAAAACTTTTGAGCTATGGTGGTAGAGCAGTCTTGGTAAAACATGTTTTGCAAGCCTTACCTATTCACCTACTATCTGCAGTCACCACCACCCCTCCCTTAGTACTGTACTTAAGCAAATGCAAGGTATCATGGATGACTTCTTTTGGGGCTGGAGACAAGAGAATAAAAAATACCATTGGGCTTCCTGGGAGAATCTAACTTTGCCATATGAGGAAGGAGGCATTGGTATGAAAAATATTAAAGATGTACGCATACCATTTCAATGCAAACAATGGTGGATATTTACGTCTAAACATACCTTATGGGGAGACTTCTTGAAGGCTAAGTATTGTCAAAGGTCTAAACCTATATGTAAGAAATGGGATACAAGGGATTCATTAACATGGAAAAATTTATTCACAACAGACAGAAGGTTGAGCAACATATTCAATGGAAGCTCAACTCTAGCAATTGCTCCTTCTGGTGGGATAACTGGTTAGGGATGGGGCCTCTAGCTGGTATTTCTACTAATAGTCACAGGTTCAATAACATTATTGTAGCAGATTTCTCGAAGGAAGGACAACGGAACAGGGACATGCTGATCCAACAAGCACCTGCAAGTCAACTAGCCAATATTTTAGCCACTAAAATTCCTCTACAACAAGACCTCCCCGATACAGCAACCTGGAAGCTAAACACTAATGGAAAATTCAGCTGCTCATCTGCATGGAATGAAATAAGGGACAAGAGGAATAAGTCTACATTCAATTCTTATATATGGAATATGAATATTCCTTTTAAAGCTTCTTTTCTTTTATGGAGAACCCTGAGAGGAAAACTCCCCACTAATGAAAAATGAACATGTTTTGACATTGAGCCTACACATTGTTTTTGTTGTTTTAAAAGGACAGGGATGGACACCATAGAACACACATTCAATAATGGCCCATTTGCTGCAAATATGTGGAGAAGTTTTGGAGATGCAGCTGGAGTCAAGACAGATCACATATCACTACCTCAACTCAGTATGCAATGGTGGACATCTACACACAAAAATGAAGCACATAAGTTGTTATTACAGTCTACACCAATATTCAAGCATGGAGGCAAATAATCTAACATGAGCAAGATCAAGTATACCATTTATAAAGACAACTACAAGTTCATGACAACTCACTACACTCACATTAAATGTCCTTCCATATGGCAAGAGGTTATCCAGCTAGGGGAGAAATGTTTTCATGATACCAAAGTGACACTGGATAAATGGAAAGAACCACCTACACAGTGGGTTAAAATCAATACGGATGGGAGTGTATTAGGAAACCTGGGCAAGATAGGAGTAGGTGGTGTCATAAGGGATCAAGAAGGGGAAATGTCTTTAGCTTTTGCTACACCCTTGGGAGAAGGTACCAACAATCAAATTGAACTTGAAGAAGCCATTTTTGGAATAACTTGGGCCCTAGAAATTGGATGCATGTAAATTTTTCTTGAAGTGGATTCACAATTGTTGGTCAACTGGATAAGGCAACAAACCATTCCTCATTGGAGTGTCTCCTCTCTTGTCAATAGGCTCCAGAATCTTATCAACCAAACACAAGAGTTTATCTGTAGAAACACCTTTAGAGAAGCAAATTGTGTAGCAGATTCCTTATTCAAACACACCCATAACATCACATTTCCACAGATATACCTCAACACCCAGCAACTACCTAAAAAAGCAAAAGCATACTATTTACTAGACATGCTGGAGATGGACAATTTCAGAAGAAGGAAGATTAGTAAGATCAAAGAACCTCCATTGACAACATTCTTCCCCTTTTCAACTTAGTTATAGTTCAAAATTGTAGCTACTTTGAATAGGTTAGAATAGGATAGTTTATGTTTTTTACAATTATGTGAAGGGAGAGTCTCCCTTGTTTACTTTCTTGGAATCTTTGTTATTGAGAGGAGTCCTGTCCTTAGGTGCTTAGATTTTGGTTAATTTTTTTGTAAGGGGATGAGTCAACATCTTTTGAAAGTAGACTCTGAACCACCTTAAGATAGGAGGTAAGGTTTATGTCCCCCTACATGTACTTTTGCTTTTTATCTATAATATGGCCTGGGGGTGCTGCTCAACCCCTACCCCTCCAAGTGTAATTAAACTAAAAAAAAAGCCCAAAACACCAGAACCCAAAGGTTAAACATAAAACCATAGATTTTCAACAAAAAATCTTAAACCCTAAAACGTAAAACCTAAAAAAAAACTAAACCCTAACTCTAACCCTAACCCATACCCAAAACCTAACCCTAACCCTAACCCTAACCCTAAACCATTAACCTGAAACCCAAGCCCAAAATACAAAAACGCAAACATTAAACACTAAACAAAATATTTTAAACCAAAAATCCTAAACCCAAAAACCTAAAACCTAAAAAAAACTAAACTTATCCCTAACACGAACCCTAACCCTATCCCTAACATTAACCCTAAGCCTAAACCCTAAACCCTAAATCCAAATCCCAAAATACCAAAACCCTAACATTAAACACTAAACCATAGATATTACAACTCCAATCCTCAACCCCAAACCCTAAAACCTAAAAAAAAAACTAAAACCTAACACTAGCCCTAAAATTAACCCTAATCCCTAAACCCTAAACACCAAGCCTAAAATACCAAAACCCAAACATTACACACTAAACCATTAATATTCAACCTTAAATCCTAAACTTGTAATAACCCTAAAAATGGATATGATAAGTAATGCTAAATGTGTCAAGAATGCCTATGATTAGACAAGGGTTCACAGGGATTGATGCGCGTAGAACCAGACCTCGGAACCCTTGCTACAGCCAAGCCAACTAACTTGGGGAGTTATTTGAGCTTGGAAAGGTTGGGTCCAACCATGTAGGGCTCTCGAATACGAAGATTTACTCGAAGGAGTCTTTACCGGACTTAAAAAGAGGAAATCTTAGGTTTGGAGGGTCTAGGGGTAAAATGGTCTTTTTCCTGGTTAAGGGTAATATTGTAATTACCCTAAATATATAATTAATTATTTAATTAATAAGGTGGAGGGGCAATTTGGGGAGAGAGGACGAAAATGGGCTCTTGAAGTGAAGTCTTGCTCCACCCGGTTTCGAACCTAGGTGGAAGCAATGAATTAAAGTGATTTTTATTTAAATTATTAAATTAATGTAATTAATTAATAAATATTATTCATTAGCTGATTTAAAATAAAATAGAAATGAGATTTTTCTTATCATTAAACAAAACCTTGTTGACTAAGTCCTAAATTAGACTCCTAAGCCTAATAAAACTCCCACTCTCTCACGTCTATCTCTCAACTCTAACGCTCAATCTCTCTTCTTTCTCACGTATTCTCTCTGCCAAAATAAGATACAAGAACAGAAAAATAAATGAAGTTCTTAACACTTGAAGAAATCACACAAAATCACAAGAAAACAAACGTTAATCGCACGTTAGGCTAAGGGAGGTTGTCCGTCGAGTGGTTTGGCATTGAGGAGGCTTAGACGTTATCTTGGGTGGAGTTTTTTGGGCAGCAAGTCGAGGGTTTAACGTCAAAAAGGTATGGGTTCTCTTCTCTCTTGGTCCCTTTCCCAAGAGACCCCTTAAGGTTCAGATTATTCAGTCCGAAAACTAGGGTTGTTTCCCCGTTGCATGTCCCTGTCTTTAGCTCCCAATGATTCGTAGGTTGGGTATGATTGCTGGTAGATTTAGGTGTATGTTGTGTTTTCGTGATGAATATGTTTATGTTTGTGTATTTGAAGTCGTATGAATGACAACCTATGTTTTCCGAAACTATGTGCATGTGTGTGCAAAAATGTGGCAGTGACTCTTGAGGCTCCAAAATTGATAATGTTATGGTTGTTATTTTACGTGCATAAACCTATGTAAATCGTGACGTTCATTAAAATGGAAGTATGGATGATTTGAGTATCAATCTTTTGGCTAAACGAATCTATGAAAAATGCACCCCAAAACGTGTTAAATGATCTATGAATTTCCCTAAGAGTTCAAGTGAAAGTGTTGGTGAAAATGAGCTGAAAAATGACCAAATTTCGAGCAAACATACAAGTTTGGTTTAGGCTAAATAAAGATGAATAAATCTGGAAATTTTTTTGACTGAAAAAGGAATGAGGTCACCAGGATTTGAACCCGTGACCTCACCCGTGAGCTGCATTAAAAGCGTGAAAAGGACTGGGGGTCGGGGGACTCGATCTCGAGTATTGGATGCAAAATGAAATACAAATAAAAATTAAGAAATGAGAGGAGTGGGATTCGAACCCACAACCTCTCGATCATAAGTTAAGAAAAACGAAATATAAAGAAAGGTGAGGCGTGGGAATCGAACCCACGACCTCTAGGCGGTAAGGAGAGAAATAAAAAGAAAATAAAGTGAGGATGTGGGGGTTCAACTCAAAAATGGTCAACATTTAAAATAAAATAAAATAAGGAAGATGTGGGGGTTCGATCCCACAACCTAGAGGTCCCAAATGAGTAAAAGAAGAATAAAGAGAAAAGAGGCGATGCTGTTGGGGCTCGATCTCGGGTCTCAATGCCTTAAAAGACTGAAATTAAAAAAAATAAAAAGAAAATAATAAGTGTTGTTCAGGGGATTCGAACTTGGGTTTCCTTGCCCCAAATTCCGTATTGATATATAAGTCATATCTGAATTAAATGTTCAACAATAATGCCGCCTACTTAGATCAAAATCGAGATCATGGCATACATACAAGATGCATAAGTCTTGTACTACATAATCTTAGGAAGATATGAATCACTTAAACGAACTATGAATGAAGCCTCATGGCTTGTATGTATAGACCCATAAGTCTAGCATACGTTTAAAAATAAGTGAACCTAAGATGTATGTAATGAAATGATGTAACCCTACAAAGGTTAAGTACGAGTGTAAAATACACTAAATGCCCAAGTGCATTGGCATACGATGAAATGAATATTACTAATGAAATGATGAAACCCTAGAAGGGTTAAGTAAGAATATGAAACACACTAAATGACCAAGTGCATTGGCATACGATGAAATGAATATTATGTAATGAAACGATGAAACCCTAGAACGGTTAAATAAGAATGTGAAACACACAAATGGCCAAGTGCATTGGCATATGATGAAATGAACATTCACGTAAAAAGGGGTGAGTAATTATGAAGAGCAAGTGTGCAAATGTTAATGAATGTGGTAACAACATGATATGAGGCTAATGTAAAAGATGAGAGCAATCTCAAATGAGCCTAAGTAAATGTTACCAAAACGTACTCACCTATGAGAGTGTAAAGTTAATGAAGAGACCAGTCTCTATGAACACTCTAATGAAAGTATTGAGATTAACAAACTTAATACTAATGATGAGATAAGAAATCATCTATTGAGCTATGATGTCCTCATACTAGAAGCTAGCTTCTATGACGTATGAGTTGAATGTAATGGAACTTTATACTGAGCACCGATAGACTAGCTATGAGCAGTGATGCCTTCTTTCGAGAAGGGCGGAGGTTCACATAACTCTCATGAGATGAGACTGTCCGGCATGCCGGGTATGGGTCTCCTTATATGTCCTAGTCTTCAAACCTATACTGCCAATATAGGGATCTGGCGGGGTTAAATTCCCATGTACGCTAGCATGTTTTGGGTCACTTTGGCCGGTGATTCCACCTATTTTTTGTGTGGGGGAGACACTGGATTTCATGATGCTCACATGATCTATGTCGGTTAAAGTTAAAGTTCCCAATGAATGAATGAGGCCAGCCTCAAATGATGCACATAATGAAATGAACGATACCAAAGATGTTAGGATAGGATAATCAAGAGGTGAGCTAGACTCAAGTAATGACACTAGGTTATTCTTGATCATTGCACAGCAAACCCGATGAAAATCTTAAACTACATCCTAAGTATAGCTGGTGTTCACACTAGCCTATGAACGAAATGAAATGAAGTACGTATAAATGAATGTAGCAGACTGTGTGTCTGCTAATGAAGACTTCCTAGTTGAGGTCCCATATGTTGAGCCCTCATTTTGGGAAGTCTTAATGTTAATTCCATTATTCCAAGGTCTCATGGAATATGAATGAATGATATGAAAGATGTTATGTGCTATATGCAATATGTTATGTGCTATGTGTAAGATGTTATGTGCTGTGTGCAATATGATAATTATGATGATGCATGTTACTCTCATGGCATGACATTCCTAATCCAAATTTGGAAAGTTCACTGACTTTCCTAATCCAAATTTGGAAAGCTCACTGACTTTCCTAATCTAAATTTGGAAAGCTCACTAACTTTCCTAATCCCAATTTGGCAAGTCCACTGACTTGACTTTCCATAATCATGTTTCTAGGAAACAGCTATTCTTACTCATGCATGTCCTTGGTGTGTGCTTGCATATACCCATACTTAGTACAAATATGTACTAATCCCATACAACTCTATATTTTAGGTGCAGGCACAGGTGGACGCTAGAGCTTGCAGGTTGATGTTGCAGCTATCCGGACGTGGAGCTTTCATACGGACTTGGTAGGCCCTCATGCTTTCGAGGATTTCTACCGTTATTATCTAGCTTACATGTAGGCTTTAGCTAGTGGAGCATGTTCCGCTAGTGTTTCTTTCCACTTTCATTTCAGACATTGTATTGGTACCGTTTTGGCAAAAATACGTTTAATGCAATTATGAACTATTTCTTTCATTTGATTACCTCTATATTAGATGGTTGATTTGTGAACGCCTATGATGTTAAGTTTAAAATGTTTAGCATGAAATAAGAAAACAAAAAGTTTAAATTTTCCGCTAAAATTAACCTAGATGAAGTAAGAATGACGTATGTAGGCTTGTCTGCGACCTCTGACAGGTCAACGATGCCATTCTCGTCTGGGGTCTAGATTCCGGTCGTGACAAAACCCTAATCCCAAAAACCTAAAAAAAATCAAAACCCTAACCCTAACCCTAAAACATAAACCCGAAACCCTAAGCCCAAAATACCAAACCCAAACATTAAACACTAAACCATATATTTTAAACCTCAAATTCTAAATCTTGAAACAAAAACCCTAAAAAAAACCTAAACCCTTACCCTAATCCTAACCCTAACCCTAAACCCTAAACCTTAAGTCAAAAGAAAAACCCTCAGTCCAAAATACGAAAACCCAAACATTAGACACTAAACCATATATTTTAAACCTCAAATCCAAAATCCAAAAACAAAAACCTAAACCCTTACCCGAACACAAATCCTAACCCTAAACGCAAAGCCCAAAATACCAAAACCCTAGCATTAAAAACTAAACCATAGATATTATATTTCAAGTCCTTGACCCAAAACCCTAAAAACAAAAAAACAAACTAAACCCTAAACCTAACCCTAACATTAACCATAACCCTAATTACAAAACCATTGTTATCATAGAATACATATTGCTGGCAGAATTTATCACCGAGGTAGAGCTTCAGGTCTCGTCTACTATGTTGTCAAACCTCTGAAGATGGCAAAGAAGAGTGTTTAGATGAGCAAAAAGAGAAAGTTTGTGGCAGATGACGTGTTCTTCGCCGAGCTGAACGAAGTGTTGACACGTGAATTGGCTGAAGATGGATATTTCGGAGTGGAGGTTAGAGTTACTCCAATGAGGACTGATATCTTCATTAGAGGCACTCAAACTCAAAATGTTCTCGGTGACAAGGGAAGGAGGATTAGGGTGTTGGCATCAGTTGTCGAGAAGAAATTCCATTTTGACGAGAACACCGTAGAGCTGTATGTTATGAAGGTCAAAAGCAGAGGGCTATGTGCCATTTTACAGGCTGAATCACTTTGATACAAGCTCCTTGGTGGTCTTGATGTCAGGAGGGCATGCTATGGTGTTTTGAGATTTATCATGGAGAGTGGAGGCAAGGGATGTGAGGTGGTTGTTAGTGGAAAATTGAGAGCTCAACTTTCCAAGTCCATGAAGTTCAAAGATGGTTACATGATTTCTTTTGGTCAGACTGTGAAAGAGTATATTGACCCTGTTGTAAGACATGTTCTCTTGAGACAGGGAGTACTTGGCATCAAGGTGAAGATCATGATTGATTGGGATCCCAAGGGAAAGCAAGGACCAACAACACCTCTTCCAGATCTTGTCACAATCCATGCTCCCAAGGAGGAAGAGGAATACTTGAGGCTGCCAGCAGCAGCAGCAATCGAAATTGATCCTCCAATTATTGTGTAGGCAGCAAGCCTTTGTTGCATCAACTTAAATTTTTTCCAAATATAATAATATATGAATGTTAGCTTTTTTGTTAACTTTAGGGGTACTATAGAGACATTTTTGGAGAATATTTTTTAATGTTACAATGACAATCGCACTTCCTCAATGACAATTTTGTTCCATTAATGTAGCCTCTTTTTCATCGTGAAAATAAACCATTGATACCTCAAATCCTAAACCCTAAACCCCAAATTCTAAAAAAAACAAAACACTAACCCTAACCCTAAACCCTAAACCTGAATCCCTAAGCCCAAAATACTAACTCCCAAACATTAAATACTAAACAATAGATTTTAAACCTCAAATGCTAAACCCTAAACCATAAAACCTAAAAAAAACTACACCGTAACCCTAATCCTAACCCTAACCCTAACCCTAACCCTAAACACTAAATCCTAAATCCTAAAACCTAAACCATAAGTCCAAAAAAAATCATAAGTCCAAAATACGAAAACCCAAACATTAAACACTAAATCATAGATTTTAAACCTCAAATCCTAAACCACAAACCCTAAAATCTAAAAAAAAAACTAAATCCTAACCCTAACCCTAACCCAAACCCTAACCCTAACCCTAAACCATTAACCCGAGACCCCAAGCCCAAAATATGAAAACCCAATCATATAACACTAAGCCATAGATTTTAAACTAGAAATCCTAAACCCCAAAATCTAAAACCTAAAAAAAACCTAAACCCTAACCCTAACCCTAACCCTATGCGTAACCCTAACCCTAAACCCTAAACCCTCAACCCAAGGCCCAAAATACCAGCACCCTAACATTAAACACTAAATCATAGATATTACAACTCAAATCCTTAACCCCAAACACTAAAACTGAAAAACCAACCTAAACCCTAAACTTAACCCTAACCCTAAACATACCATAAACCTTAAACCCCAAGCCCAAAATACCAAAACCAAAATATTAAACAATAAACCATTGATATTAAACCTCAAATCCTAAACCCTAAACCCAAAAACCTAAAAAATCCAAAAACCCTAACCCAAAACCATAAACCCGAAAACCTAAGCGCAAATTACAAAAAACCACATTAAATACTAAACCATAGATTTTATAGCTCAAATGCTAAACCTGAACTATAAAACGTAAAAACAAAACTTACATTCTAACCCTAATCCTAACCCTCACCCTAACCCTAAACCCTAAACCCTAAGTCCAAAATACGAAAATCCAAACATTAAACACTAAACCATAGATTTTAAACCTCAAATCCTAAACAACAAACGCTAAAACCTAAAACAAAACTTAAACCCTAACCTAACCCTAACAAAAACTCTAACCCTGACCCTAACCATCACCCTAAACCATTAACCCATAACCCCAAGTCCAAAATACACAAACCCAAACATTAAACATTAAACCATATATTTTAAGCAAAAAATCCTAAACCCTAAAATCTAAAACCTAAAAAAAACCAAAACCCTAACCCTAAACTCTAAACCTAAACCCAAAGCCCAAAATACCAAAACCCTAACATTAAAAACTAAACCATAGATATTATAAGTCAAATCCTCAACCCCAAACCCTCAAACCTAAAAAACAAACTAAACCTTAATCCTAACCCTAACATTAACCCCAACCCTAACCTTACTATGAACCCTAAACCCCAAGCCCAAAATACCAAAACCCAAACATTAAACACTAGACCATTGATAATAAACCTCAAATCCTAAACCCTAAACCCCCCAAAAAAAAAACCTAACCCTAACAATAACATTAACCCAAACCCTAACCATAAACCATTAACCCGAAACCCTAAGCCCAAAATACAATAATCCAAACATTAAATACTAAACGATAGATTTTAAACATCAAATGTTAAACCCTGAACCATAAAACCTAGCGAAAACCTACACCGTAACCCTAAACCCTAAACCCTAAACCCTAAATCCTAAATCCTAAACCCTAAGTCTAAAAAAACTGTAAGTCCAAAATACAAAAACCCAAAAATTAAACACTAAACCAAAGATTTTAAACCTCAAATCTTAAACCACAAAACCTAAAACCTAAAAAAAAACTAAATCCTAACCCTAACCCTAACCCAAACCCTAACCATAACCTTAACCCTAACCCTAACCCTAAGCTATTTACCTGAAACCCCAAGCCCAAAATACCAAAACCCAAACATTAAACACTAAACCATGATTTTAAACCAAAAATCCTAAACCCCAGAACCTAAAACCTAAAAAAACACTAAACCCTAACCCTAACCCTATTCCTAATACGAACCCTAACCCTAACCCTATCCTTAACCCTAACCCTAAACCCTCAATCCTAAAACCAAAGACCAAAATACCAAAACCCTAACATTAAACACTAAATCATAGATATTACAACTCAAATCCTTAACCACAAACTCTAAAACCTAAAAAAAACTAAACCCTAACATTAACCCTAACCCTAAACCTACAATAAATCGTAAACCCCATGGTCAAAATACCAAAACCCAAACATTAAAAACTAAACCATTCATATTAAACCTCAAATCCTAAACCTTAAACCCAAAAACCTAAAAAAACCAAAACCCTAACCCTTACCCTAACCCTAATCTTAACCCTAACCCTAAATCTAACCCTAAACCATAACCTTAAACCCTAAGCCCAAAATACCAAAACACAAACATTAAATAATGGTTTTTATCTACAGGGTATTGTGTTTGATATGAGAGTTGATCATCATCACACTGCAGGAGAGGGGGTGAACTACTACATTCTCCTTCCTGCATAACATTAACCAACCTTTTTTCTTGTATTTCTTCCTCCTGCAAAACATATCTATACCTTCCTGAATTTCCAGGTTTTCACTTCCTTCCAGCTCTACACAAATTTTATTAGTTTGACAAATAATAGGAGTGTGTTCTGATTAAAGAGGACGTGAACTCATACCTGGTACATCCTGAACATTTTGTACATTACCTATATTAATTTGTGCATGGCCTGCATGGCCTACCTAGCCTATTGGCTGTAAATTCTAATCTGCCTGCACAATTTTGGTTGTTGTAACTGGTTGTATCTCTTGTTGCTGCAGATTTCAAGCTTACCAAACAACCTTGGGAATAACCTATTCCTGATGAATTGTTGTTGTATTAGTTACATTTTTCTTACCCTACTGCATTTCCCCTAGGTAGTTTTTGAATGGACTACATTTTCTTGTTGCTGTAACTTCTGAAATTTCATGCCTTCTTTTGGTGCTGGCATGCTAATTTCCAAATGAGTTGTACCCTGTTCCTATTTATCTAGATCAATAAAAGTATTAGAAGGTGGACCGTTGCATGTTATACTTGCTTTTTCTTGAAATTTTCATTTCTGCAAAACTTATTGTTGGTGTAAATCCTTAGCTTTCCATGAAGTCTTAGGGACTCGTTCTTGCTTCTTATTTTGCTTTGTTTTCTATTGTTTCCATTTTTCTCCTTGAATTTTTATTTACTCAGCCTCTTTTATTAATGTTATGTTGCCTGTAAGTTGTTTTCTTTGCTGCAATTCAACTAGAACATTACCTGATTTGTGGTCTGCATTGGCCTTAGTTCTTTGTCCAGCTTGCAACTCCTTCTTTTGATATGATTCCTCATCCCTTACATTGATTTTACACTCATTGATCATGTGGCCTTGGTTTTTACAATAAGGACAATAAGCCGGTAAGTTCTCATATTCAATACTTTTCCATTTAACTTTGGTCAGATCCTTCTCATCATACTCAAGCAATACATATTTAGTTTTATATTTTTTGAGGTCCAATTGAATTCTCACCTTACCATGCTACCCCTTGTTTTATTGATAGTAGCATTATGCAAATATAAAACTTTTCCAACAGGGGTCAACATAGCAGCCACAATTTCTTTGTAATACCAGTGCTAAGGTAATTACGACAGTGAAATATAAACAGGCCTAAGAGGTGTTTCCTCAATAGGTTTAAAGGTAGGTGTCCTTGCTTGAATTCTCATGGGCTGTCTGTCAATCGCCATTCTTTGTTTAGTCCAAACAGTTGCAAAATTAAGCTCATTATCTAAGTCAATATATACAAATCTAACATTAAAATGAGCTATCTTAACTCCTCCGGACAATTGAGTTTCATTGATAAAACTTTGCCTAATCAGTTCGACTTTAGGCATAACATTACTAAGCTTACCAATTAAAGTAAATTTATATCTATCAACTCATTTAACCATAAAGTCTTCTTCATTAATGATCACAACAGGTCAACCCTACTTAGTAGTGTATTTAGGAGTCTCAAAAAATAAGGGGCAACATTTTTGGCTAGATTAACTCTAAGTCTAGCAGCATAAGACTAAATAACTGTGTAAGGAGCCTGTTCTTTCCTATGGTTTTGCTGCTCCTTATTATGAACTTAATCATGTTGCCCTTTCCTAGTGTAGTTAGTGTGATTATTATGTTTCACAAAATTATTCTATATTTAAGGAAATGGGTTATGTTGAGACTGAGGATGCTGAATCACAGGTCCATCATGTTGCTTAGCACCTGAACCTCTTTTCTCAATATTTCGAGTAACATTACCCATAACATTAAGATCAATATTAACACTATCTATAATATGTGCATTGTTACGAATAGGTGTGGTTTTAGGATTAGCTATCTTACCTTCCTGTGATCCTTCATAATTCTTACGTACAAATATATTTCCTTGTCCTGGTTGGATACTCAAATCATATCAAAGAACATCTTCATGACGCTGGCAGGCAGAATTCGACACAACTTCCCCTGTACTAGGATCAAAAACTTTGTCTTATTTTGGATTGCCCTGTTCTACAATTTTGGATAAGGAACTTATTCCAATTTCCACCATAGCAGTTACTGCATCTTCAACCCTGTTCTTGATACTTTTTTGTCGAATTTGTTGAACCTGCAAATTACTAGCATCCAGTAGAGTAAGATTAGGATTATCAACACTTACATTAGGATTACTATCTTCATCTCTGAGAACACTTCCTCGATATACTTCATCTCCAATGATGATCTGAGCTCTGGCGCTGCCACCTAATCTTCGTAAATCATCGATTCCAAGTGCTATTTGCTTCGTTATTTCAGTGTAATCTTAACTCTAACCCTAACCCTAAACAATAAATCCGAAAGCCTAAGCCCAAAATACCAAAACCCAAACATTAAATAGTAAACCATAGATTTTAATCCTCATATGCTAAACCCTAAACCACCAAACCTTTAAAAAAAGCTACACCCTAACCCTAATCTAAACACTAACCCTAAACCCTAAACCCTAAACCCTAAACCCTATGTCCAAAAACAATGTCCAGAAAAAACAAAAACAAAAAAACCCTAAGTCCAAAATACGAAAACCCAAACATTAAATAGTAAACCATAGATTTTTAACCTCAAATCCCAAACCACAAACCCCAAAACCTACACAAAACCTACCCTAACCCTAACCCTAACCTTAACGCTAACCCTAACCCTAAACCATTAACTCAAAATCCCATGCCCAAAATACTAAAACCTAAACATTAAACGCTAAATCATAGATTTTAAATAAAAAATCCTAAACCCCAAAACCTAAAACCTTAAAAAAAAAACTAAACAGTAAACCTAACCATGTCCCTAACACGAACCCTAACCCTAATCCTATCCTTAACCCTAACCCTAAACCCTAAACCCTAATCCCAAAGCTCAAAATACCAAAATCCAATCATTAAACACTAAACCATAGATATTACAACTTAAATCCTTAATCCCAAACCCTAAAACCTAGAAAACAACCAAAACCCTAACCCTAACCCAAACAATAACCATATCATAAACCCTAAATCCCAAGCCCAAAATACCAAAACCCAAACATTAAACACTAAACCATAGATTTTAAACCAAAAATCCTAAACCCCAAAACATAAAACCTAAAAGAAACCTAAACACTAACCCTAACCCTATCCCTAACACAAACCCTAACCCTAATCTTATCCTTAACCCTAACCCTAAACCCTAAACCCTAAACCCTAAACCCAAAGCTCAAAATACCAAAATCCTATCATTAAACACTAAACCATAGATATTATAACTTAAATCCTTAACCCCAAACTCTATAACCTAAAATACTGTCACCTCCGGGTATACCCCCCAGACGTAACCGGCGTCGTCGTCCTCTTTGAGAACTAAGACAAGCCTCTTAGTCTTACATCATTGCATTCATCGATTAAAAATACGGAAGAATTTAAAACATTTGTAAACTAACTCTAATCGGAGGTTTACATAGACCTCTACATACACATAATCATATTTATATCAAGTATACATGGACTTGTTCGTATAAGAAGATTACATAGTCTTCTACTCTTCTTTCATACATTTATATAATAAGAAAATAGAATCATAAATCCGTCTTATCTCATAAAGCATCTAAACGAGAACAATAACATTGGGCATAGCCCTACATCAATAAAAGTAAGCCACATATAGGCTTTATACAACTATGTCTCAAATAGGAAATAGAGTCAATACAAAAGTTATCGTAACTAAGTAACTTCATAAAAGAGTATTGGCATTGTCCTCGGGGAAATGAGGACCTACCACTTGGATGATAGAATATCCAAGTCTTCCTTCCAATCACCTCAAGTCAAACTTCAATGACCGAAACCTAAAATGTTTGGGGAAAGAGCGAGAAAATGGGGTTAGTACGCCACATGTACTAAGTATGAGACCATATGCACAAATACCAACACAGTATTTTAAAAAGGAACATTTAATGAAATCATGTTATTCAAACCAATCCTTTAAACATACTAAACAAGTTAATTATATCATATGCATATCATCATACTTAAAACCATAATCCCATATAACTCCAACATCAAGTAATAACATCACAACCATGAATAAGAGTAAGTCATGTGAGTAGCAAAACAAACCAACAAACTATAATCCTTAAGAAGCCACACGTGCAATGACCAAGCAGCCCCAGAACCCTACCTAGTCAAGTAACCTACCAAAGATCATAATTAGCAATTCACTTCACATAGAATAATCTTCCACCTCATATAGTATTCTTTCTTTAACATTGTTAATCAATATCATGTTCATAAGTATCTCATTCAACATATAAAGTCATTTACATTATATCATTGTTTATATACATAATATTAACTTCTCAAAGCTTCTATCAAGGCAAACTAGTGAAAGGCATAGGTAGAGTCCCATACCCCTACCAAACCTAAAGTCAAACCCCTCAAGTCACTTCAATTGGTCTATACTTCGTTCATTCATTTTAGTTTAGGGAACTCTTGCCTTAACCGACATAGACCACATGAGCTAATGTGGAATCCGGTGTCATAAACCTTACACCGATGGAAGGAGGTCTACCGTCCAAGATAGAACCTAACATAAACGTAGCTATCTAGGTGGATCCACTAGCTAGTATCTTATGGTGGCAACATAGTTCAAGAACTAATAGGTAGATATCCCTATTCATACCATGTGGTAAATGGGCCTCTCCTCATGGGAATCCCTTAGATGACATACCCCATAAGCAAGGGAGTTATCATCTCACGGGAAACTTTAGGATGAATCTTCCCTTTTATGAATAAGTCGTCACCTCCCATTGTCAAGTTCACTCGGTGGTAAACAAAGTCCCTTTTTATTGAAATACCTTTAGTCTTACTATAATCATATCTTAGGTTAAGTCATATGATATAGCCCTTATATTCATCGTAATAGCTCAATAATAATTGTACGAAAAGTAGTCCTTTCATTCACAATCCATATAAGTGAGGTCAACCCTTTACATATCATATCATAACAAGGTGCATAATTACATGTTATCATTCTTATGGCATGTACACCCTAAGCAACCTCACAACCAAAACATAAGACATTTCAACTCAATCATCATGCCATCCTATAACTCTAAACAAAGTATACTTCAATACAACCTCATAACTTGAGGACAAATTTACCATAATTAAAGTGAGAATTAGGATAGTCAAGACTTACCAGCACTCCCCCATAGTTCATCATAAAGGGCCTTACCATCAACCCATAGATTAACCCAATTTGAGTCATCACACCAATGTAACTCCACAACCAACATGATTATGAATTTAGAAGAGTCACTACACCATAATGCAATAGTAAATCAAAACTTGGAAACATGTTATCTAAGCCTATCTTCTTAACCTATATCAATACCCAAGGATTAGCATGAGAGACTTCAATTCATCACTATAGATTCATGATCAATGTAACAACCATTAAGGATGATTTAATCAATAATAGAATCAATTGCATCAAACCAAACCTAATTCATATCAAGATCATGCCTAGGGTTAGTTAAGGGTCATGATCTACAATCTAGACCAAACCATATCAATTCATCCTAACCAAGTTACAATACATGATAATCTACTCATTATAACCCAAAGGAAACATGAACAACTCAATTCATAACATAAAACTCGTAATTGAATGAAACCCATATGAAACTCAACTTTTGGAAAACCTTTGAAGGAGCCCTTTGAGGAAAGAAGTCTCAAAGGTGAATTAGATCCCATACCTTACGATTGGAGGACCTTTTGATGATGAATTCGTCCTTACCAGCCCCCAATTCACCTCCCAAGCTAACCTTCAATGGTGTCTTCCAATAGAGAGAGAAAGTAGAGAGAAGGAAGAGAGTTTATTTTGAGTGTTGTGTTTAGGCTAATGAGGTTTTGGGGCATTTATAGTGGGACTAAATCAACTTAATTAGTCTTCCCTTAATCTCCAATTACCCCTAACCCACTTAATTAATTAAATGATTTTAACTTAAAATGTGCAGGGATTTGCAGACCCTCACCGACGGAACCCCGCTAATGGGCGTCGATGAGTCGACGATCATCACTTCCCTCCGTCCTGCACTCTGTCTTATTGGACAAATATTGTGCCAATGAGGGTTCCTTAGAAATCAACTAAGTGTGGGACGAAGGTGGACTCGACGCCCCGTCGACCGCCTTCCGTCATGTGAAATAATAGCTAGGTAAGTAGAAGCCTTCACGCATCTTCTAAGTATGGGATGATGGTGGCCTCGATGCCCCGTCGAGCCACTGACGCCCCGTAAACCCCTTCGTCGAGGCACACTGCCAGACAGTGTTGCTTTCCTAGCTACAAGGGTCATCCTCAAGGGCCCTTGGTCCTTGGGGAGTCGTACCCGGACGTTTCAATCATGAAACACCCTTTACATGTGTTACCCCTATTTCTACCAACTTTCGTTCGATTCCGGATCTTAAAACTAGTCAGACGGCTTAAGACACACTAGCCCCCTTATGAACCAAGTTTCCGGACGTCATGGATGTTCTTGAGTATTTTGGTTCTAAAACACCTTAACCACTCTATATACACCTAATTTGACTTAGAACAGTGATTTAGACCTCATGGAGCCTAGGTTAAGTTTTACAACATGCCTTGGTATTTCGAAATGTTACATTATCCCCTCCTTAGGAACATTCGTCCCCGAATGACACTAAACACTCTTTTAAAGGAAGGAATAGACTCAAGACTAGAATCTCAACCAATTCACAATATCCAATTAGCATGAATCACATCATTTCAATAAGGCAAACTTCAAAACTCAATTATTACACATAGGCTCTAAATTTCATCATGAGGTACCTCCTTCTCACAACACATATGAGCTCATCATTATTACCTAAGTTAATTAGAACCAAGTTCATTTCATATATATGCTATATATCATTTCCACAAGGACTCACCAAATCAAAATGCATAACTTAACTCAAATAAGCAACAAGCAAAACAATTCTAAGTTTGAAAGCCAAGTTACAGTGACTTCACTGTACCATCACTGTGAAGTCTCAAAAATTTGCATTTTTGCAAGGCTTCACCCAAAAATCAAGAAACCACAATTCCTAATCATAATTATGATATTAAAATAATGGCTAACCTTAATCATTGAAAAAGGTGAGGATAATGGGCCCTCATGTCGGCCTCGGCCTCCCATGTTGCACCTCAACAAGGTGGTTCTTCCATAACACTTTTACGGAAACCACCTCTTTGTTCCTCAACCTCTTCACTTGTCTATCAAGGATTTGAACCGGAACCTCCTCATAAGAGAGGTTATCCTTGACTCCCAGGCCTTCAATAGGAAGAATAGACTCGGGATTCCCGACATACTTCTTCAACATAGAAACATGGAAAATCGGATGAACCGAAGCTAAATCATTAGGGAGCTTCAAGCGATAGGCAACCTTACCAACCTTACCAACCTTTTCCAAAATCTCATAAGGGCCCACGTAACGGGGAATCAACTTTCCTTTCTTGCCAAATCTAACCACTCCCTTCATAGGTGAAATTTTCAAATACACCTTATCACCTTCTTCAAACTCCAAATCCCTTCTCCTATTGTCAGCATAGGACTTTTGTCGACTATAGGCTGTTTACAACCGATTCCTTATAATATGCACATTCTCCAAGGTCCTATAAATCAAATCGGTACCAAGAATCGATGGCTCGCCAATTTCAAACCACCCTATAGGAGACCTACACCTCCTTCCATACAAGGCTTCATAGGGAGCCATGGAGATGAATGAATGAAAACTATTATTATAAGCAAACTCCACCAACGGCAAGTGCTTATCCCAACTTCCTTTAAAATCAATAATGCAATCTCTAAGCATATCCTCGAGAGTTTGAATAGTTCGTTCCGCTTGACCATCCATTTGATGATGAAAACCCGTACTCAATTTCACCTTAGTACCCAAAACTTCTTCAAACGACCTCCAAAATCTAGATGTGAATTGTGCACCCCGATCCGAAATGATGGATAACGGAATACCATGGCGACACACAATCTCATCTATGAAGATCTTTGCATAATCCTACGCCGAATAAGTGGACTTGACGGGAATGAAATGAGCGGACTTAGTCAATCTATCCACAATCACCCATATAGAATCATATGACTTTTGAGTCCGAGGCAACCCTACTACAAAGTCCATATTAATGTCTTCCCACTTCCAAGTAGGAATTTGGATCTCTTGTAGTAAGCCACCCGCCTTTTGATGTTCCGCCTTCACTTCTTTGCAATTTGGACACTTAGCAATGAATTCTGCTATGTCCTTCTTCAAGCCTTCCCACCAATATATCACCCGAAGGTCATGGTACATCTTAGTTGAACCCGGATGAATGGAGTAGTGGGATCCATGGGCTTTCTCAAAGATTCGATCCCTCAACCCATCAACATCGAGAACACATAATCTCCCTTGGTACCTCAACACACCATCCCCCTCTAAGGAGAAAGACTCATTCAACTAGCCAAGAACCGATTCCTTCAACTCCATCAATAGTTGATCAAGGTGTTGTTTGGACTTCACCTCAACCACCAATGATGACTCGGAGCTATGATGAACCATAGCACCACCATTTAGAGAACTTTCCAATCGTACCCCCAATCTAGCCAACCTATGAATATCTTTCACTAGGTCTTTCTTGGCTTTATCTATATGCGACACACTAGCCATAGTCATACGACTTAGGGCATCCGCAACCACATTGGCCTTGCCGGGATGATATAAGACACTCATATCGTAATCTTTCAACAATTCTAACCACCTCCTTTGCCGGAGATTCAACTCTTTTGGAGTAAACACATATTGGAGACTCTTATGATCGGTGAAAACATCCATATGGACACCATACAAGTAATGCCTCCATATTTTTAAAGAAAACACCACGGCTGCTAACTCAAGGTCATGAGTGGGATAGTTTCTTTCATGCAACTTTAGCTGCCTCGAAGCGTAGGCAATTACCTTCCCATTTTGCATAATCACACACCCCAAACCTATACGAGATGCATCACAATACACAACAAAGCCCTTTGTACCTTCCGGTAGTGTTAACACCAGAGCAGAAGTAAGTCTATCCTTCAATAATTGGAAACTCTTTTGACAAGCCTCCGACCACTGAAACTTCCTACCTTTTTGAGTCAATGTAGTCAAAGGAGATGCAATGGATGAAAAACCATCCACAAACCTTTGATAATAGCCCGCTAGACCCAAGAAACTCCTAATGTCTGACGGAGTCAAAGGTCTAGGCCAATTTCTCACTGCATCTGTCTTCCTTGGGTCTACCTCAACTCCCTCACTAGAGATGATGTGCCCAAGAAACACCACCGACCTCAACCAAAACTCACATTTGCTATATTTGGCGAACAATTGATGATCTTTAAGGGTTTGCAATACCACCCTCAAATGATCCATGTGATCAACTTCATTCTTCGAATACGCCAATATATCATCAATAAACACTATAACGAATGAGTCAATATAGTTTCGAAACACCCTATTCATTAGGTCCATAAATGCCGCAGGAGCATTTGTGAGACCAAAAGACATAACCACGAACTCATAGTGTCCATACCAAGTCCGAAAGGCCGTCTTTGGTATATCTTCATTTCTCACCTTGAGTTGGTGATACCCCGACCTCAAATCTATCTTTGAAAAGTAACTCGCTCCTTGGAGTTGATTAAATAAATCGTCAATCTGAGTAAGAGGGTACTTGTTTTTTATAGTAACTTTGTTGAGTTGGCGATAATCAATACACATTCTCAAGGACCCATCTTTCTTCTTCACGAACAAGACCGGAGCACCCCATGGAGAAATGCTAGGCTTTATAAAGCCCTTGTCTAGCAAATCTTTAAGTTGTACCTTCAACTCCTTCAATTCGGCCGAAGCCATTCGATAAGGAGGAATCAAAATAGGGTTTGTTTCCGGTAGCAAATCGATACCAAAATCAATTTCCCATTCGGGAGGAATACCGGGAAAGTCATTAGGAAAGACCTCCGGAAATTCACTCACTATGGGGACTGACTCAATAGGAGGAATTTCGGAATCCAAATCTTGGACTCTTACAATGTGATAAAGGTACCCCTTTGAGATCATCTTACATGCTTTTAGACAAGATATGAAGCGACCTCCAGGAATAGAAATCCCACCATTCCACTCAATAACGGGTTCATTTGGGAAACTAAACCTCACAACTCTAGTTCTACAATCAATGGAAGCAAAACTAGCATGTAACCAATCCATACCCAAAATGACGTCGAAGTCAAGCAAATCTAGTTCAACTAAATCTACATGAGAAATTCTATTGGGCAAAGTAATAGAACAATTTCGATAGACTATTTTTGCTACAATTGACTCACCCACTGGAGTAGACACCACAAAAGGGTCATGCAAAACATCGGGTAAAGTATCGAACTTTATAGCTACTAAAGGAGTAACAAAAGACAAAGTAGCACCCGAATCAAGCAAAGCATACACATCAATAGCAATGATTTGTAACATACCGGTCACTACATCAGGAGAGGCCTCTTGGTCATCCCTAGTACGAAGAGCATAGAAGCGGTTCTTTTGAGGAGCCTCTCTTGCTTCATTTTGGTCATTCTTTTCTCGCTTCCTTATGTTAGGGCAGTCCATAGCTTTGTGACCACTCTTCCCACAACTAAAGCAATTTCCCGTACCAATCAAACATTCACCATAATGCTCCTTTCTACATTTTGCACACTTAGGCTTCTCATTAAATGAATTTCCACTTTTTCCATTTGCAACTCTAGGCCTAGGGGCCTTAAAATACCTAGCCTTGGGAAATTTGGATGGAAATTGATTTGTGAACCTCTTCTTGAATCTAGGCTTGTCTTGAATCCCAAACCTATCTTTCGTAGCTCCACCCTCAAAAGACCTTGTCCTCTTTGAATCCCTATCCTTCCTTTTTTCTCTAGCCTCCTCAACCCTTTTTGCATGAACCATAAGATGACCAATATTCATGTTATCATGAAGCATAGCCAAATGACGTTCTTCTTGAAAGTCATCCGACACACCCGTCACAAATCGACTCATCTCATCTCTAGGATCGGAGACCAAGGAAGAAGCATATTTGGCCAATTGGATGAACTTCAAGGAGTAATCATGAACACTCATACTTCCTTGGTGGAGGTTGATGAATTCCACCACCTTAGCTTCTCTCATCTCTCTAGGGAAGAACCGATCAAGGAAAGCCCTCTTGAAGATCTCCCAAGTCACCGGCTCACCTCGAAGTGGACTATTGTCTTTCCATTGCACATGCCAAGTCTGAGCCACATCCTTGAGTTGGTATGAAGCCAACTCGGCATTCTCATTAGAAGACAACCCCATAGCACATAGTATCTTATAAACCTCATCAATGAATTCTTGATGGTCTTCATCAACCTTAGACCCATAGAAGATAAGAGGATTTATTCTAGTGAAGTCCCTAAGTCGGGAAGCCATAGTTTTCTAATGAACTCTGGGTGCCACATCCGAATTGGCTTGGGCAGTCATAGCTTGAGCTTGAACCATTGCGGCTTGGGCTTGAGTAGTCATGGATTGGGCCATTTGAGCAAGAACAGCCCTCATCTGAGCCTCCATCATAGGTGGATGATTGGCCGGAGCCTGATCATCAACAACAATCTCTTCAAGAGGAGGAACTGGATCATAACGGGGAGGAATTCCCGCTTTAGCAATCTCCTCCTCAAGTCTTCTAGCCGCATTCCTCCGAGTATTCATCTCCTATAACCAAAATACAAGGTTTAGGTGAAATCATATAAGAAGTACGCTCTAGAGGAACGATAATGGATTTTCAAAAATGAGAGTGATTCCTAAGCATCAAATAAGTTCCTATTCATAAGTTTGGCGCGCTTCACAATTATGAATACAACCCTACATAGACGTGGTTGAGAGAGACGTCAACATCAAGGATATTCAACCTCATGCTTTGATACAAAGTTTGTCACATCCGGGTATACCCCCAGACGTAACCGGCGTCATCGTCCTCTTTGAGAACTAACACAAGCCTCTTAGTCTTACATCATTGCATTCATCGATTAAAAATATGGAAGAATTTAAATCTTTTGTAAACTAACTCTAATCGGAGGTTTACATAGACCTCTAAATACACATAATCATATTTATATCAAGTATACATAGACTTGTTCGTATAAGAAGATTACATAGTCTTCTACTCTTATTTCACACATTATATAATAAGAAAATAGAATCATAAATCCATCTTATCTCATAAAGCATCTAAACGAGAACAATAACATTGGGCATAGCCCTACATCAATAAAAGTAAGCCACATATGGGCATTATACAACTTTGTCTCAAATAGGAAATAGAGTCAATAAAAAGTTGTAGTAACTAAGTAACTTCATAAAAGAGTATTGGTATCGTCCTCGGGGAAATGAGGACCTACCACTTGGATGATAGAATATCCAAGTCTTCCTTCCAATCACCTCAAGTCAAACTTCAACAACCGGAACCTAAAATGTTTGGGGAAAGAGGGAGAAAATGGGGTTAGTACACCACATGTACCAAGTATGAGACCATATGCACAAATACCAACACAGTATGCTAAAAAGGAACATTTAATGAAATCATGTTATTTAAACCAATCCTTTAAACATACTAAACAAGTTAATTATATCATATGCATATCATCATACTTAAAACCATAATCCCATATAAATCCAACATCAAGTAATAACATCACAACCATGAATAAGAGTAAATCATGTGAATAGTAAAGCAAACCAACCAACTATAATCCTTAAGAAGCCACACGTGCAATGACCAAGCAAAGCCCCATAACCCTACCTAGTCAAGTAACCTACCAAAGATCATAATTAGCAATTCACTTCACATAGAATAATCTTCCACCTCATATAGTATTCTTTCTTTAACATTGTTAATCAATATCATGATAATAAGCATCTCATTCAACATATAAAGTCGTTTACATTATATCATCATTTATATACATAATATTAACTTCTCAAAGCTTCTATCAAGACAAACAAGTGAAAGGCATAGGTAGAGTCCCATACCCCTACCTAAGCTAAAGTCAAACCCCTCAAGTCACTTCAATTGGTCTATACTTCGTTCATTCATTTTAGTTTAGGGAACTCTTGCCTTAACCGACATAGACCACATGAGCTAATGTTGAATCCGGTGTCATAAACCTTACACCGATGGAAGGTGGTCTACCGGCCAAGGTAGAACCTAACATAAACGTAGCTATCTAAGTGGATCCAGTAGCTAGTATCCTGTGGTGGCAACATAGTTCAAGAAGTAAGAGGTAGATATCCCTATTCATACCATGTGGTAAATGGCCGCTCGTCATGGGAATCCCTTAGATGACATACCCCATAAGCAAGGGAGTTATAATCTCACGGGCAACTTTAGGATGAATCTTCCCTTTTATGAATAAGTCGTCACCTCTCATTGTCAAGTTCACTCGGTGGTAAACAAAGTCCCTTTTTATTGAAATACCTTTAGTCTTATTATAATCATAACTTAGCTTAACTCATATGATATAGCCCTTATGTTCATCGTAATAGCTCAATAATAATTGTACGAAAAGTAGTCCTTTCATTCACAATCCATATAAGTGAGGTCAACCCTTTACATATCATATCATAACAAGGTGCATAATTACATGTTATCATTCTTATGGCATGTACACCCTAAGCAACCTCACAACCAAAACATAAGACATTTCAACTCAATCATCATGCCATCCTATAACTCTAAACAAAGTGTACTTCAATACAACCTCATAACTTGAGGACAAATTTACGATAATTAAAGTGAGAATTAGGATAGTCAAGACTTACCAACACTCCCCCATAGTTCATCATAAAGGGCCTTACCATCAACCCATAGATTAACCCAATTTGAGTCATCACACCAATGTAACTCCACAACCAAATGATTATGAATTTAGAAGAGTCACTACACCATAATGCAATAGTAAATCAAAACTTGGAAACATGTTATCTAAGCCTATCTTCTTAACCTAGATCAATACCCAAGGATTAGCATAAGAGACTTCAATTCATCACTATAGATTCATGATCAATGTAACAACAACCATTAAGGATGATTTAATCAATAATAGAATCAATTGCATCAAACCAAACCTAATTCATATCAAGATCATGCCTAGGGTTAGGGGTTAAGGGTCATGATCTACAATCTAGACAGAACCATATCAATTCATCCTAACCAAGTTACAATACATGATAATCTACTCATTATAACCCAAAGGAAACATGAACAACTCAATTCATAACATAAAACTCGTAATTGAAAGAAACCCATATGAAACTCAACTTTTAGAAAACCTTTGAAGGAGCCCTTTGATGAAAGAAGTCTCAAAGGTGAATTAGATCCTATACCTTACGATTGGAGGACCTGTTGATGATGAATTCGTCCTTACCAGCCCCCAATTCACCTCCCAAGCTAACCTTCAATGGTGTCTTCCAATAGAGGGAGAAAGTAGAGAGAAGGAAGAGAGTTTATTTTGAGTGTTGTGTTTAGGCTAATGAGGTTTTGGGGCATTTATAGTGGGACTAAATCAACTTAGTT